>JANHFX010018091.1:0-48313 GCA_027560015.1 Chloroceryle amazona | reverse complement strand
CGCATGGAGAAGAGAGGCCGGAGAGTGGATCTGAGCAAGGGTTACAGAAATCGAGGGGTGGGGGGCAAGGAGAAGGGGCCAGGCTCTTGTCAGTGGTGCCCTGTGACAGGATGAGGGGCAATGGGCACAAACTGGAACCCAGGCAGTTCCACCTCAACAGGAGGAGAAACTTCTTCACTGTGAGGTTGACAGAACCTGGCCCAGGCTGCCCAGAGAGGTTGTGGAGTCTCCTGCTCTAGAGACTTTCCAGCCCCCGCTGGATCTGTTCCTGTGTGGGCTGCCCTGGGTGACCCTGCTCTGGAGGGGCGTTGGACTCACTGATCTCCAGAGGTCCCTTCCAACCCCCACCATTCTATGATTCTATGTTCCTTTCAAAAGACTAGGCTTCAAAATTCCCTTCATATTAATAAATGGAGGAAAACCCTGAGGCATCCTCCTTCCATTTCCCCAGATATACACCTCTTTATTGGCTTGGCTTGAAGTGATTTTATTTTTGAATGCAGTTGTTGTGCCAAAAGAGTCAGTTACTCTCCATGCTGCAGCTAATCTAGAAATGCTGAATAAATTGTCACTTACCTCAGCGCCTAATATCGTGTTGTGGCTAAGCTCATATTAAAAATTAGACAGGTGCTAAATGCAGCTTTAATGTTTGCACTTAAATGATGATCCTCCTCCCACTTCTTCTCTGATCCCCTCCCTTTCCTATGCCAGAGGGAAGAAAGAAGAATTGCTGAAGTGCCTGACTCAATATCACAGATGTTGAAAATCCACCCTTTGCCTTCCAGCTTCTGTGCAGACCCGTTGGGGACCTGATGGGCAGGGTGGTGCCAGCAGCCACAACAGGGAACACCCCACAAGGCACAGGATGAAGTTGCTGAAGAGAGAGATGTGACAATGCTGTGAAGACCAAGGGGATGCATTCTGTCAAGCACCACCCTTTGAGTTATAATCCCATATAAACCACATTTCCTACCAAGAAATGGAAGCAAGTCATGTGCAGTTTGGCATCTCAGGTGGGAAGAGTTGCAACAAGGTCTTTGTGAACAAAAGAAAGATGAGCTGTAAATTCAATGTAAATTCAGGCTTGTGGGTTAGGCTGATGGATAATACGGCCCAGGGAGCCCTTGGTGTTAACTGGAGTATTCTGGGGTAGGCTGCTGCAACCAGAGGACCATGAAAGGAAAAATCTTCCTCTTAGAGGACCTACCTGTATCCTGCCAGCAGCACCTGCTCTGCACCTCTTAAGAGAAGAGGACTTATCCTTCCACCTTCATGGACATAAGCCAAATTTATGACCAAACCTGGCCTCAAAATGTCTCAGAATATTTTCTGGTCAAGTGATTGCCACCTCCCTACTCATCCTGTCTGTGCACAGAGCAGGACTGACACATCTAAGGAGAAACCATGAATTTTATATGAAAATATGTTCACCAAGAGACACAAGAAAACTCCACCCCAGATTGACTCCCAAAAGCCAGATGAAGTACTTGCTGTAGATAACCACTATAAAGATTAATGCCTTAGAAAATGTTTATTCTTGGAGCTTGGCCCAACATCCCAAGCCAGCTGTCAGGATTCAAGAGAGTGGCCACAGTGACAAGGGACTCTGCACACTGCAGAGGAGTAATCAATTTGGCAACTGTCTCGAAGCAAGAGTAGAATCCTGCTGCTGCGGACTAGGCTGAGGGGCCAGCAGAGAAGAGAAAATAAGGCCTGTGCTACTGGAAAATACATGAAAGGAAAACAGTTTAGACTATTTTTGTGCTTGTAGGGGTTTCATGCAGTTTGCTTAGTTTCCTGAGGCTTTTTAGAGAAATGGATTATTCCAGGCATTTTGGGGATGGTAATACACCCGCCTATGGAGTCCTGCAGTAAAGACATAATTTGGCATTAAACGCTGTAGTTGGCTTTACAAATTCCACAGAAAGGCTCTCAATTCTATTGCTCTCCAGAGAACAGCAATTTTATGACGCATTTTTCATCCAGAGGTCTCAGGGCATTTTTTCCAAAAAGAGATGGGCCAGAGTTGCTGGCCTGTTGTACACAGAGGGTGTGGGTATGTTTGGTGGGGTCATGTGGAGAGGCTTTTGAGGTCACGTGAGGGATCAGCGGAGGAGCACAAGCTTCCCATAGACAAGGAGCATTCAGGTGGCATAAGACCAAAGTTCAGCAAAGTACTAAAGCCAAAGGCTGATTTCAGGCACAGCAAAATGTTATGATCCCAAATATCACTGACCCAGCCAACAAGATCAAAGTACCAAAGAAGCAGGGAATGTACAAATGATACCGTCTCAAGAACCCAAACTGGATAATGCTGCCTGAAGAGCACTGGACTCAAAAAGCACTTGGAAAAAACAAACAGTGCATGGCCCCAGGAACTGAGCTGCCTTCCCTGGGGCTGGATGCAAAACTGGCCAAAGTTGTGAAGCCTTGCTGGGGTTGGCAGCCTTGGGAGGTAGCCACTGGAGATGTGCTTTATTTAGCAAGGACTTGGATTTTGCAAACTTCCAAAAATGAATTGTAGTAAGATGATTGCTTAGCAGTGAAAGTACATGGGTATTTATAGCTCCTCAAATACAAGAGCTCTCAACAACTCCCTTCAGGAGCTGGAGGTTGAAACTTCCTTTCAAGGAGGTTGAAGCCAGGTGGGGTTGGTCTCTTCTCACAGGGAACAATCAACAGGACATGAGAAAATGGTGAGAAGTTGCCCCAGGGAAGGTTTAGGTTGGAGCTGAGGAACAATTTCTTCCCCTTAAGGGTTGTCCAGGGCTGTTCCAGGCTGACCAGGGCAGGGGTAGAGTTCCTGTGATCCCTGGAGGGGTTTCAAAGGTGTGGAGCTCTGGTGCTGAGGGACATGGGTTAGTGGCCCTGGCAGTACTGGGTTAACGGTTGGCCTCCATGACCTTCAAGGTGTCTTCCAACCAGACAATTCCACGATTCTAAGAATGGATCATCCCTTTTCTCTGCAACTTACAATCAGGCATCTTTTCCCAGGTAAATAGCTGTTCTACTAGAAGGCTTTTTTCTCCATCAAAAACTAAAGAAACACATGTTTTCATGGGAACTTCAGGGTTTTGAGGAGAAAAACTGCACAGTGTCCATGTTAGTGCTGGCAAAACAGAGCGCTGGCAGCACCTGTCCCAACATTACAGTTTTCTTGTAAGGAATTGTAACGTAAGTTATACTAAGAGTTAAAACTGAAACACTTCTAAAAGCAGAATGTGCTAGATGCTATGTGATTTTTACTTCATTTTGTGATAAGTTAAAATTAATGTGTTTTTTTCTCTTTTCCTTTTTATGCATAAGCAATTTTTAAATTGTGAAATTCTCTTAAGAACCTGAGGCTGCTCAGAACATCTAGGGAATCGCTGATGGTAGAAGTAGTGAGATTCAGATACTTTGGATGGCAGGAACACGACTAATAAATCTGCTCATTTAGTTTGTATCTTTTCTTCTGCTCTTCCCAACTCTCCTGCTCTGTTAAAAGCTCCAGAACTCCCGGTCTACAGCCTGCTCTTTGGCAAAGAAACAAACCAAAGCTTCAAGAGTTTCTGGAGCAGAAAGTTCCTCCTTTCCTCCCCTAGTCTGAGTCAGTGGTTGAAGTGAGGCTTTGTTAAATAAGTTTAAGTGCTTGACCCTCAGCTACCGCACACAGCATTATGTGGGAGTCACAGAGAAGGATCAGGAGCTTTTAGGTCTTGCTGAGAAGTGCACTGAATTGCGGTGCACTGACAATAGCAGCAACAATCTCACTTTTAAGCTCAGTTCATTGGTTTCTGAACACCTTTAAGATATTGACAAAACTGTCAATATTTTATTTTTAGTTATCCTTTCAGATGCATGTCGAGAGTAATTCTGGGAAAGCAGGGTTTAGAAAGAGAAGTTATCATGAGGCTGAAAACTATTCTTCCATTTAAGATTGCTGAAAAAGCTTGAAAGTTTCTGCAAAAGGAAAAGAAAACCCATTTATTTTCCAACCATAACACTGGCATGAGAAACCCAGCAGTAAGTGACTCTAAAATACAATGGACTGATTTCACTCAGGCCTCCTCAAAAGGGTACTTAAAGCATGAGCTTGTGGGTGGCTGAAAGCTGATAGAATAATTGAAACATAAGGCACGTCTTAACTTCCAGCATCCAGCACAGAACACACTGCCAATACCCTCACCACATCCAACCCCATCCACTTCTCCCCTTGTCCCCAGAAGCCCCAGTCTTTCTTGCCCCAGCCTTTGTATCACAGGATCAGAGAATGTTTGGTGTTGGAAAGGACCTCAAAAGATCACCTAGTCCAACCCCCCTGCCAGAGCAGGACCACCTAGAGCAGGTCACACAAGAAAGTGTCCAGGTGGGTTTGGACCCTTTCCAGAGAAGGAGACTCCACAGCCTCTCTGGTTCTGTCCCAGGCTCTGGTTCCTCCCAGGCTCTGTCACCCTCACCATAAAAAAGTTTCTCCTTATGTTTCCATGGAACCGCCTGTGTCCTCATAGCTACCAAAGATGCAACTCGAGAGAGTCTTGGTTTGAATTTTGCACACCCACCTCTGTGAACACTTCCAGGCTTTCATTTCCCACTCTGCATCCCCAGGAGCCCAAGGTGAATGGCATGAGCCACTGGCACCTCCCATTTAACAGGGAGCAAGCACTTTGAGCAAACAAACCCAGATTGTCTACCTCGAAATCACAAGGTTCACGAACCTTCTGAAACCCAGTCAGATGTTACAAAAGCCCAAGTCTATCTCTCCCCTTTGACTGGCATATTTCACACGCCCCTCTCTTGCTTGCATTGTCCCTGCAGAAGCAGCGATGACAGGCTGCTGGCACAATCACATTCATGAATGCAGTCACATTAAGTCCTTTCCTAGGTTTTCTCCAGCACAAAAGAAAAATAAAGTTTATGTGTGAAATGGCCCCAACAAAATTTAATATAGGAGAAATACAAATGAGGCACAGAGGAAACAAACCCCAGACTGTGGGGGGGTTTATTGCTATTTTGTCTTGCAGAGTGAAGAAAAAGAACTGATCAGCCAGCGAGATGCTGGCGGTGTCAGCAGGCAAGAGGAAATGGGGTCTTGGTACATTGCTCATGACATTTCAAGACCAGATCTTGGTTTCATGCCAGAAATACAGAACTCTTGGGTTTTGTAAGAGCAGTAGTGCTCAGTCACATGACAAACTTTTAAATTCAATTGTGCCTGCTTACAAACAGATGGAGGCAGGGTGCCAGGACTTCTGTCTCTGCAGAAAATTTTTGGGGAGGTACCTGTGTACTTTCCACCCATCATTTGCTGTGGACTCACAGAGTTGTTTTCCATCTCAGGTAATTTTTAGGGAGTTAATGGACAGATGGAAGCAGGACAATAATGTCAGCTTTTACTACTGGACAATGAAATATTTTTCTCTTGAGCGCAATCACAGCAGGAAAGGTAGAAGGAGAAAGGATATGCACTTACTGCTTCCATATGCTCCACCAGAGTGACCAGCTGTACTGCCAGCAGGAGGTCACCTGTGTCTATGTTTCTGGGTTATAAAAGCATCTCACGCCTTCATCATTTGCTTTTGTGCTGGAGTTCCCAGAGCTGTTCTGGAAACATAAAGCTGAGTAAAAGGACTGGAAAGGTTTAAAATCACAGTTCTTGCTCCTGGCAAACTGGTCCTGTGGTGGCCATAGGGCAGAAAACCCCATGCAGAGGGAAGAGGGGCAGATATCACATCTCAGGGTTGCTCAGTCCCTGCTACTGAGCAAATAGAGCCTGACTGCATAGGACTTGAGGAGCTAGGGAGAAAGGGATTTTATTTTATTTTTGGTAGCTTTCTGTAACAGAATTATGTTCATTGAATTCCTTAAAGCAAGCTTTAAAATGACGTGCTGGTTCACATCTAAAACAGCACTGTCAAAATGGCCAGGTTCTCTGTGTTGAGAGGAGCAGCCGAGAATGGCATTTAGTCCTCTTGTCACTTCTCCTTTTGTTACTACAGACAGAGCTTCCTTTGTGGCAATTAGACTTTTATTTCAACGTGCACCTAAAATACCATGCGGGTGTGAGCACCAGTTTGGGATTATGATTATAGAGGTGGCACAAGGAAGGGACGGGGAAGACAAAGGAGGTTTTGCTAACACTGAATGGTAGCTCTGAAGGGCTGTCAGGTAAACTGCAAAGTAACATTTTCCCATGACATTTTACAGGGAAGAGGAGGAAGCATCCAAGCTGGAATAGCCTTCATTGTAGGAACAATGCCACAGTCTTTTAATAAAAGGAATTAGCAGCCTCTAGGTGCAAATACCAATTAGCCTGTCCCATGGAGATCCCAAAGCATTAGCCAGTTCAGCCTCAGTCTCCTTTTGCAGTAGCCCCTTTGGCAGTAATGAAACACATGTGAGCAACAAAAAGAGCCAAAGTCACCCAAAGAAGAGCTCGGGGCTGAGGTAGAAAGAGGACTGGCAAGCTGTAGAATCAACATGAAATTCAGCTCCACCCAGACCCAAAGTCTTTCAGATACCTCTGGGAGCAGCATCTTTCTGCAGAGGACACTCCCTGCTTGCTGTGGTCACAGGCACAGATCTCATGATTCTTATGGGATTTATGGATTTTTAATTTCAACTTTCTAACTTTACTCAAGCAAGCCATGAGTGAAGTTAAACCTTCTCCCAAGGTAGGGAAAAAAACCCAACAAACCAATGACCCAAACCCCAAGGAACCTCACACGGAGTACAAGCGGGATCTCACTGTCTCCTTAAACCAGCACAAAGCAAGCACACAGCTACTATTCTTACCCTGAAACGTTCTGCACTTTGCTGTGCAACAGAGACAGCAATGACACAAAGTACATGGCCCAGGAGATTCATACTGGAATGGAGCATCATCTATTTATATAAGTGCCCCTATGGAAAGCTGGGTGTATTTGTAAGGACACAGATGTTTCTTTGTATTTTGCTCAAGTATTTTCTTCTCCTGAAAGGCACTTAGTCTGGGACGGTTAACAAGACAGATTAATTCATGTGGATCCTTGCAGCCGAGTAGGGCTGTCAGTACTGGGGGGAGAGAGGTTTGATTATATTATTCCCTATTGTCAACAGAGGCACTTTATAATAGATTTATGGCTAATAAAATCTTTTAGTATTAGAGGGTCCTTGAGTTTCAATTTTGAACCTTTGGCCCTTGCTCAAATCACCAGCAGATGCAAGCATTAATAAAACCAAATAGCACGTGGATACTAAAGAGGCATATGGCTGGGTACTCAATAAAGGCAGTAAAGCACAGGAGAGGGATCTTTACAATCTGGTTTGACCTAATGGAATCATTCTTTCAATAATAAAATTACTCTTTACTGACACATGATACAGCACACTTCAGACCTGTGAAGTAATTCCCAGAAAATTCAGGAGTTTAGGGTTGACACTGCTCAATGGCACGCTTCCATTTATAAAGCTGGGGTGAATTCACCGACATGGATTGGTGAGGAGAAAACCGAACAACAGCTAAGGAAGCAAGCAGGAGCAAAATGAAGAACAGACAGAGGCTTTGCAGAAAGCTTCCTTTATGAATTGATCTTTTTTCAAGGGGGGGCTCTGCCTGAGTTGTAGACTCCAGGGTAGTCTGCCACAATGCATTAGGGATCTAGCAAACCTTGGCCTAAATTCAAGCCAGAGATGCTTCCAGCCATAGACCCTGGGTATAATTTAACCTCAGTTTGGGTTCTCTACTGGTCTATCCTCACCTACTCTGTTATCAATAAGCTGTGATACCAGCAGGCAAGACAATGAAAAAGCTCCTTAACTGACCATGATCAGAGATCCAGTCGCTTTCCTCCAGTCCCCATGTCTGTGCAATAGGAGTGGTAAGGCCAGGAATGAAGAGAGGAGTTCTGGTCATCAGTCCTTTGATGCTCTGCAGAGACATATCCCCTCCCTGAAGCTGTGGATGGCCCATCACTGGATGTGTTCAAGACCAGGTTGGACAGGGCTTTAAGCAACCTTCTGTAGTGGGAGGTGTCCCAGGGCAGGGACTAGACGATCTTTAAAGTCCCTTCCAACCCAAACCATCCTATGATTCTACAATTCTATATCCAGTGGATCTGTCCTGGAATACACAGCCTATCACAGGCTGGAATCACACCCAGCACGATGTGAGTCACATCTGGGTCTGGATTCACATCCAGATTTTAACGAGCAAACCTCTGTGCCAGCAGCAGCCAAAGCAGTGTCACCTTGCAGACAACTCAACTTCTCCACGTCAGCTTCTAAAAGCACGCTGAGTGCATCAGGCATATGCCTGGGAGCTGCTCAGAAACCCCTCACCCTACACAAACGAGGGCAGGCAGCACCTCTGCCATCCCGCCTGCACTTTGCCCACTTTGAGTGGGCAGCTCATGACCTACACCACTGCTGCTGAGAGCAGCAGGGACATCACTGCCTCCAGACGGGAGCACCAATCGCCTATTGACCCCAGGCTCACGGGGGTTTGCTGCTTCTCTCAGCAGTGGTGATGTAGAGACCTAAAGAGTCATCACACCATAGTGTTGAGAGCAAAAAGCTCCCAAAATGCAACTTAAGTCTTTATGGGCACAAGAAGAGCTCACGGCAGCAACTGCCAGAGTAAGTCAGACCACGTGAGGCAGTTTCAGACTAGGGGCTGCCATACGCATCCAGTGGGTTTTGTTGCTAATTAAATCCTTTCTCCTGATTATTTATGGTCCTCTATTTACTGGATCATTGATTTTAGAGGCTGTGTTAGTTTTCTTTTTTTACATGTCTGTCTGAATGGCAAGTTTATAACTTATTGCACGAAGAACAAGTGAATTGGTGTCAGAGTGATCTATTGTACAGATGGTCTGTGAGCAAGGGCCTCCGTCTTTGACTTTGGCATACTGAGAACTGAGAGGACAGGGAAAGATGCTGAGCCCAGTTCATTTGGTGCAAACACAAAAAAGATTGTCATCCCTGTCTGTGGATGTTTTGGGAAGCTGAGGACATTGGTGCTTCCTCTGGTGCTGGCTGAGGGTTAGAATGGAGACAACTGGGAATATGGGAACAGAAGTCAACTGTGAAAACACAAGAGGCATGGCCGATAAAGAGAAGTGGGTGTTTTCTGCCTGTAATAAGAGAATAAGAGAATTATGGGATGTTAATTGAAATTAGCCAGCAGAAGTCTTGAAAACAAGAGGAAGATGTTCACACCTGTAACAAAGATGTGGAGCTGGGCCACCAGTTGCTGTAGGAGCCAGAGAGGGCATGATTTCAGAACTAGAGAGGCTGATGGGAGAAGACAGCTCCTGAAGAGATCCGAAGCACAAAGTTGCTCTGGTTTAGGTCATCCCATGAGTCACTGCATTCAGGGGAGTCAGGACTACACACCATCCGCATTCTCATTCCCTGCTCATGGCAGCTGCTGTTGGACACTGTCAGATGGAGAAAAGCCTGAGCCAGGAGGGCTGCTCCAAACTGACCTTAACTGAACTAAAGCTAAAAATCAAAGAAGAAACTGGGAAGCACCTTTAACCTGTCAACCTGAGGTAGCTCACCCAGCAAAAATGTCCTGCAGTGGCAACGCTGTGGCAGTGGAAGCCGCCTCCCACTGCCTGAGCGACCATGAGACCCTCAGCCTCCCCCAAACCCAGCAAGGGAGCGCAGACTGAGTGCTCAGCCTGCAAACACCTTCCCTCTACCGTGCAAGAGGAAGAAGGTCGGCTTTGTAACTACCAAGACCTCCTGTTTAAAGGATTCAAATCCATTTCCTGGGGTGAATGGCTATTTTATGTTATATTTATGTGGCCTTTCAGTGTCAGTACCTTAAGATCAAGCATCTCCAGTTGTTGCACTGCCATGTATCTGGGAGGGAGCTGTTAGCACTTTGGCAGGGAGCTGGAGCTGGGTCGCATGTTGCAGAGCAGGGAGTACACCTGCCCAAGGATAAAACGGCTGCTGGGGTTTCCCCAGAGAGCCAGCACATGCCTCACGGTCACAGGAGGTGGAGGGTTCAGAGACCACATCTCTCATCACAGCACTGAGGCAGACATGCTGGGAAAACCAGTTAGCCTTTCCATTCAGGCAACAGCTCAGGATAGATCCAGCATGCTGATGTGTTCCAGTGTTGTCCAGCACCAGTCCGAAGATGACCGGCAGTAGTGGGAAAAGCTAGGTGGGAAATCAGGAAAGGGTGGATCTGGAGCCACATCTGTTATGAGAGGATGCTCAGCTGCAGCACAAGCTTGACCCTTGGCTAGGTTCTGAGGCCCATCTGAGTGGCTGTACTCAAGCTTTTAGTAAAACTTGGTCCTCCAGCTGTAAAGTGGCAGCGAGTGTCTTGCTGCATCTGATATGGGGTATCTGCAAGCATCCCTGCTCATACTGAATCAGCAAAACCTCAGTCCAAACCAAAGCCTGCCTGGGACCCTGTAAGGTCTTTATGACTCCAGATACAGTCAGACAAAAAATGCTTGTGCCGTGGAGAGGCTGCAAAGCTGACACTTTTTATTGCTCTTCTGGGGAATTCTTCCAAGTGTTGAGTTGCCCACTGCTATGTCAACTTGTACCTGACCTTTAAAGTTAGCTTATTTGCAAGAAAAGAAAACATATTCTTTCCCTCTATTCCCCAATTGTTCTGTGCTTAAAGGAAATCAACTTTTGTTTCAATAATCATAAACACAAAAGGTTCCCCAGAGGGCTGTTTAAGACTCTAAGCTAGTTAAAAAGAACATTTGCATGAATTAAAGAGCAACAACAAGTCACCACTGATCTAAGCTTCTTTCTAGTGCTTAACTAGTGTCTGTAGGTGGGGAAAAGCAAGACAGATTGGTAGGAGGTAAAAAAGACAAAAACTGGGATGTTTGTTCTTCTTTACAGTGCCTTTCCCAAGCAGCATCTGGGGGAACAATACCTGTCCTTCACCGGCCACGTGGTCACTTTATGCCTGTCTCTGTAACAAGGCATAAAGGACAACAAGCCTTTCTACAATGGCTCATACTTCTTGTCTCCCACAAGGCAGCACCGGGATTAAATGGGGAATAAAAGGAGCTTTCATGCCAGTTCCTGTTATTCAGAGCTCCTGCAGCATGGCCAAGGACAGCATAGACGGCTGCACGGTCGCTTTGGGAACCATCCCTCACCTCGCACAGGCAGCTTTGCCTTGGCTCTTCCAGTGCACACCCTGGGTCACCCTCCCAGATCCCCAACGCCTGCCTGAATTTTGTGGCAAGTATAAACTCCATGAAGTGTGAACGTCTGTGTTCCTTAAATACACAGACAAACAGTACACCACACATAAAATGCACTGTTTTCTTGTGACAGTGTCTTACTCGTGCTTCTTTTGCTCACATCAGGTCTTATTGATAGATCTCTGACCTCAATAACTGTGTACACCCACATATTGTGGCTTTCCAGTATCTGAAAGGGGCTACAAGAAACCTGGGAAGGGACTTTTTATGAGGGCTTGTAGTGACAGAATGAGGGAAGATGGCTTCAAACTGGGAAAGAGGAGATTTAGATTAGAAATGTTTTTCACTCTGAGGGTGGTGAGACCCTGGCTCAGGTTGCCCAGGGAAGCTGTGGATTCTCCATCACCAGATGTGTTCAAGAGCTGGCTGGATGAGGCTCTGAGCAACCTGCTCTAGAGGGAGGTGTCCCTGCCCATGGCAGGGGGGTGGAACTGGATGATCTTTAAGGTGCATTCCAACCCAAACCATTCTGTGATTCTATGTGACCTGTCTATACCTCGTGGCTCAGACTGCACAAGGAGCCACTTTGCCATGGGGACTGTCACAACACAGATGGTTGGAGACTGGCTTCACATCAGGTCTGAGCTGATTTCACACACCAGCTCCTGTCCTGTGTAAACCCGTGTGTGCCTGCAGCACAGGACGGGAAGGCTCCATCACAGCACTGGGAAGGTGATGGGTGGGTTGCGTGAACCTGCCTAAAAACTTTGCCAAGGTAAGGGGAGAGCTACTGGTCACTTGGGCACTTCAGCCACCCTCTCCCCCTCCCCATCTCCCCTGCCAGGGTGAGACGTGGTCACATACACATGTCTGAATACAGACAACTGCAGACAACTCTGTATCCACCAGTGTATTTGCTTATCCCACCCTCCCCCAGCACAGCTGGGGAGCTGGGAAGATGAGGATAAGCTACAAGGACTGACAAAAATCTGCAGAGTGCTGTTTGTAAAGCCTGCCACACAGCTTGGGCATGAAATCATGTCCTCTGTAGCTAGTGCTTGAACTGCAGACCTTTGTCTTTTATTGCAGCCAGAGAGACCCAGGCCTCTTTTAAACCATCACATTCAGAGAAGGCAACATCCTCCGAATTGGCCAAAAAGGACCCACTGGAAAGGGACTAAAATGTAAAGTCCTATGTCATAGGAGAAAAGCTCTTGTTGAATGCATTCCTCTGGCTGCGATGTGCAAAACATAACGGTGAGATTTGAAGAGATGATGCATAGTTTAAGAGCTCCGGCGAGATCTGATACCAAAGACCCAGGTGCAGCGTGGCTCAGATCTGCCTGGGTTTTAAAGCGTTGCGTGGGGATGAAACTTCACAAAAAGTTATGCTCCAGTCTGTGAAGCCTGGATGAGTTTGATCAATTATTCAACTGCAGCCCAAAGTCTCTGCTAATCTACATGAAAAACAAAGCGACTCACAATGGAAGGCAGTGGGCTGGGCGAGTGGAGCTGAGGGGAACCAGCTGATGGCACCAGGGGAGCTGAGCTTGGCCACTGGGACTCAGACACTGTGACCTTTGCTTTCTGGCTGGGGCAAGAAACCAGCTGCAAGACCACACACACTTGTCTGCCAACCCCTGTGACCAGCAGCTCCTTGCTGGATGTTACCGTAAGGAGAAAATCTGTGCAGCGAGCGGAGGCTGGGGGGCCAGGCTGTTTGAAGTTTTGTGACGTTGAGATTATTACAGAAACCACCTCAACTCTGGAAACCCCCCAGTCTTGAGGGCTCAGGGTTCTGTAGCAGGCACCCATCACTCTGAATAGCTATTCAGCAATCATCCATCCCTGGAAGGATCCGTGCCGAGCCATTAGGTGACCAGTCACACAAGGAGACCATTTCATGAGCCTGAGCATTACTCAGCAGCTCCACAGGAGAGGGTTGAGAGCTGGCGATGCTTCACAACCTCTGGGAAGTGGCACAAGCCCAGAGGGCAGTTTGAGCTTGCACTTGGCAGCCACCCCCCCAACCAAAGGCTTGGGCAGGGTGGCTGCAGAAGGGCAAGGGCTCAGCATTTCACAGAATCACAGAACGATGGGGGGTTGGAAGGGACCTCTGGAGATGAGCGAGTCCAACCCCCCTGACAGAGCAGGGTCACCCAGGGCAGCCCACACAGGAACATATCCAGGTGGGTCCTGAAAATCTCCAGAGAAAGAGACTCCCCAAACTCTCTGGGCAGCCTGGGCCAGGCTCTGTCACTCTCAGAGGAAAGAAGTTTTTTCCTCCTGTTGAGGAGGAACTTCCTGGGTTCCAGTTTGTGCCCATTGCCCCTCGTCCTATCCCAGGGCACCACTGACAAGAGCCTGGCCCCTTCTCCTTGACCCCCACCCTGCAGAGATTTGGAACCATTGCTCAGCTCCCCTCTCAGGCTTCTCTTCTCCAGGCTAAACAGCCCCAGGGCTCTCAGCCTTTCCTCACCAGAGAGATGTTCCAGTCCCTTCAGCATCCTCGTAGCCTCCCTTGGACTCTCTCCAGTACCCACCACAAGATAGGAACCCTGTTTTCTTTCCCAAGCATATAAAGTTGGAGAACTGTTCTGTGTTTCCCTTTGCAGTATAACCTATTTTAATAGTATCTTTAGGCAGGTTTTCAATCTTTCAAGCTTTTTTTTTTACTCTGCATCTGTAGCAAACCCTCTGGTATTAATATGTTCATCACAGGAAAGATTTGATTAAAACGTGACACTTAAGAGGAGAACAAAAACCACAAAGGGCAGAGTTTACCCTCGGTATGGCTGTAACTGATTGGCACTCCCCTGACCTAAACAGAGATCTGAGTGTTTGCTCTGCAGATAAATTTTATCTTTCTCAAAGTTTTGCTTAAAAACTACGGTGGCTCACAAGTCTCACAGCTGAAATACCGACAAAACCCAGCAGCTTGGAAAGGGCACCCAGGGGTACAGGGCATGCTCAGTGTGCGCATGCGCTCGGATCCGAAGCCTCGGCTGTGGAGCGGGGCTGCTGAGCTGTCTCATTTCCAGTTTCCCCAAGGATCTACAAAGTCCATCCCTAAATTGAATCATCCTGTGACCTGAAGACTCAGCAGGATTGGCATGCTAGAGGAGCAGACTGCATCACTTCTCCTCCCCTGTTAGCAAGGGCAAGATTTACCGCCCTGCTGGCAGTCGTACTCTTTTCCTCTTCTTTACTTTCACCTTTGCATTTTACGTGTGGCTCTTTTCACAGCGAAATACCAGAGATACCTGGTTTATCAGTTTATGATGAGATTTTATAAGCCAAACTTGTCTGGTGATAAATTGTTAAATATTACCTGAGCTCCTAACAGTAATTTTTCTGGATTGGACTTTTCCCAGACGAGACTTTTTCCACTTTCCTTCTTCCTTCCCATGCACTTTCTAGATGAGTTAAGACACAAGAAATACAGCTGAGGCTACAGGAGTGCAGAGAACAGGGAGAGAATATGGCAACACAATGGGTGCTTATTTACCTCCCTATCCCTCCCAAATGTCAGTACGTTCAAAAGCGTGTATCCAAAAAAATTACAGCTGAACTGAACAGCAGCAATTTGCTCCTCTTACTCCCATGTTGTATAAGAATATTCTATTTCCAGCAGGCAAAGAATCAACAAGAATTAAAGCCATGTTAAAAAATCTGAATTTAGAGAAATGACTAGACATGAGAGGAAGCCCTGCCCTTTTCTCTCTCCAATACCATGATATGCATTAAAATTCCTACACAGCCTTGTGGATTTGGGAAAAAAATGCAGGGATTTTGGAGATACAAAGAAAACTCCAATACTCAGAAAGATTCCTCTGGCCGAGGTAATAACTGAACTGAAATCATCCTAAATACCAGGGGTGAAGACTGAGGCACCTTTTCCTCACCCACTCCCCCTCTGAGGGCTCAGATCCGAAATGAAGGCACCACCCACAGTCCACGCAGCCCCTCTCCTGTCACACAGACTGTGGAAAAGGGAGAACGCGATGCTTCCAGATGGAGCAAGCCCAGGGCACCCACCAGGATGCCCTGCCAGCAGCAGGTGCATCAGCAGAGCTTTGACACCTCTGGAGATGCTCTGGCTCTGAGAGCACCGTCCAGCCACAGCCCCAGGACACCACGCCTCTGCACAGTGCAGGTCCCAAAGCACGGTGATCACCTGCCTTCCAAGGAGAGGATTATCACCCGACTAAGGGAGCTGCAGACATTGTGCAACGGGGTGTGGTAGAAGGAAGCGTGGGGGATCAGGGCAAGAAGCTTGTGATAAAGAGGTATTCACAAAGCAAAGGCAACGCTGCTGCTCAACGTGCCTCTCTGCTCAGACCTTCTCCTGCTAATAGAGATCCCGATATCACCCCTCCCTTTCGAGCTCTCAAACCACTTTCAGTGCTCCTGAGTGGTAACACTTGAGCCCAGCCAAACCGAAATCTCTCACTGCATGCTCAATTATAAAATCCTTTCCAGAAGTCATCCATCATCTTGAGCTTATATTACCAAGAGAAAACCTCTCCTCTCTACCTCCCTTGTGCACCGAGAGGTCTAGGAAGCACAGTGAAGTGCTCCCTCCGAGCTAGCACGGCACATACGAGCACAGGTATTAGGAGTGTCCACATGAGTGAGTTGCAGGGCTCTGGGAATCCAATAAGTTTGTCTAAACACACCCAAAAAACTCATATAAAGGGATGGGAGAATTCGATAACTGCAACACCATTTCCAAAGTCATACATCTTCCTTCTCCAGCCCTCTCTTTATGTCAAAGGATTACAGATTTCCCTTCTTATTCTGTCCCAAATTTTTAAATCAAATGAGCAGATGCTCCCGAGTGCCTGCATGCACACAGCCAGCCTAGGAACCTCAGCGGAGTCCCAGCCCTGTCACTGAAGGGCCACCCTGCCTTTCTACCGTGTATCAGCACCTGTACAGGAGCTGCACATATTCGAGATGCATCCCCATCCCTCTTGAAATATTCCAAAGAATTTACCCAGGGAAGACACATTTTCTGAGAAAACTGCACTGTTTTCCTCTACCAAATCTGTCTAAAATACCCTTCATGCCAAACCAAGAAGAAAAACACCCTGACACTTTCTGTATAACAACTTTGCCTTCTATTTTCCAAGCTGGGCGGATCATCACCTCCTTCCATTTTGCTCAAATGTTTTGAATCAGTAAATAAAGAGTATTGCTTTTCAAAGTCTCCGACTTCATGTGTTCTCTCCTTGCTTTAATAATTTAGTGTGGATGCTGTTAGCGCCTACTTGTTTACACGACTGATGTCCATGGGGACATCATCCTCAAAATGTGGTATTTTCACCCATGGTTTGCTGCCTACGACATGATAGCTCGTTATCCAGCTCCATCAGTCTCACCCTGAACCTGAGACACCTTCCCAATCTTTTCTTACCTGCATTACTGGTTAATAAAAGGGTTTGTGTCTTTTCTCATGGCTGATGTTTCCCCCTTCTAGCACGCTCCCATCTCATTAGAAAACCTGCGTATTGCACAACTGCGATGATGTGGTGAGAGCCCGTGTGCCACCCCTCACGCTCCGAGCAAGGCTGGCCAGCACCCAGGTGAGATCACCCAGCCTGAGCACAAAGTCAACACCCTCCTCTTTAAAATCCTGCCTTTTAGGGAGCCTCCCATCCTCTTCCTAGTCAAAATGACTAGAGCTAGCTGTGAAGGACTAGCCCTTTCTCTCAGAAATGATGAACAAAAGTGACCTGCACCAACACAATCTCTTCTGATTCCGTTCCTTGTGCCAGAGCTGGCTTATCCTCCACCTCGAGCATTGGTGTGGGAACAGAAAGCTGTGGCACGGGCACCAGCAAGGTGTTAACTACTGACACGC
Source organism: Chloroceryle amazona (assembly GCA_027560015.1). Taxonomy (NCBI): domain Eukaryota; kingdom Metazoa; phylum Chordata; class Aves; order Coraciiformes; family Cerylidae; genus Chloroceryle; species Chloroceryle amazona. The sequence continues at coordinate 31,294 of JANHFX010018091.1, read as the reverse complement.
TGCTATCTCTCCGCACCAGCCCTTTCCTTCTACCGCATCTATCACCCAAACCCCCTGCTGCGTACTCTGTAAATGTAAGGCGGTGCCGGTGTCCCTGACAGGAGAGACATCGCGGGAATGGCAAGAAATAAAACAAAGGAAGATGGGAGAGGGGAGACAGGAGATAGCTGACTGCATGGGCTGCCCTTCCAAGCCTCTGTGCAAACAGGGCAAGCCTGCCATGACCAGCCTGTTGGACTTCACAGGCTGTGGCAGGAAAAGCAGAAGAGGCAGCAAGTGCAAGTCCCAAGCCTTTCAGTGGCGTCTCTGGACGGTCAGTTTTTTTCACTTGCTTCTTTCTCTGCTGTTGGGCTGCGTCTGTTTTCCTGCACCTAACCAGCCCAAACTCCTCCCTGGTGACTCTGTCCCTGCTGTTCCAAAGGCTGTGCAGGTTATTGTGCCGGATGCTCACCAACCCTTCTGCCGTGCCCCTGCCAACCACACATTCCTTTCTCTATTACAAGCACATCGCATTTCCAGGGGAAAACCATGCTCTCTTTACCCAATTTTTTCCAAGAATTTCTAGACCTTCCTTCCCCCACCATTTCTGAAAGAAGTGAGAAACGCTCCATAAAATTAACATTCCTCCCAAGCTGAAGAGCAAGCTTTTTGTTTCAAAGAAGTGGATTGCAACAGAGCACACAAAGATGAGAGATCAGCAGGCACCACGGGGATTGCCCTGCCCGATGTCCTGGATAGTGCAGGGAACGAGCTGTCCCCCAGAAGGGTGAAGGGAACCCTGCTTCAGAGCTCAGCGACTCAAGGGTGTACACCTTGCCAAAGGCCATACTTTGTTCACAGGAAAAGCCTTAGCTTGCATGCTTTCTTTAAACAAACAAAAAAAACCCCACAAAGTAAACCAAACAACCATAGAAAAAAATTAAAAGGAGCTTGCGTTGGCAAAAGAATAAAGCAAACTCATATGAAATGTCTTAGTCCTATGGAGCAACCCTTTCCTTCTTGCTTTCAGTTCTCTGTTTTCTGTGATTTAACAGAGGGGCAGGAGATCTACTCCACCAACACGGAAAGTCTTATTATTAAAAGACCTGTTAGAGTAATAAAGCCACATTGCCTCTCCTTTTTTTCTCAGCACACAGGAACAAGAGCACAGCTGTTTAATGCAAAGCCACAAGACCTCCCCTGGCAGGCTCCCCACCAGAGATCCTCTGCTGTATTTAGGAGCACAGCTCCCAGACAGCTCAACACACTACCAGAGTTCTAGGCTTGTAAAAGCCACCTTTAGAAGCACAATCTGTATTTTGAATGTAAATATCAAGTGTTCATACAGAGTACTTTGGCTAATAATATTCTGGAGAGGTTCATCTTTTTCGTAGAAGAGCAGACTAACGTCACTCAGAGTCAAGGGTCTGGAAAGTATTAAAAATTCTCTGTGCCTCTCCTCAAAAAGCAATACAAAATACAAGAAAATGTCTTGCTTTAGTTAGAACAAAATCACATTTGATTCCACAAGTCGCAACGGCAATTACTCTTGAATTCATCACTGGGAACACTCCTGAAGCTCTTTCACAAAGATAATTCTACCAGGTCTTTTGGTATTCAGAACATGTAGAAATACATCCATGTTGTTATAAGGTCTCAGTGCATTTAACTTCAAGGCAATGTAACAGGACTTTCATTGCTCCTTCCGTGCTTTCTGAAACCACGAGTATGATAAATTGTCTGTATACCCACATACACACACGCGTACTTTGTGGCAAAGAAAGAATACGACTCACCTGGAACCACAGCAAGCCCCGAGGAACATCACACTTACCCCCACTGCCCCACCAATTAACTGTCTGATGAAAGCGTGTCCTCGCACAGCGCAGAGGTTAATGGGAGTTTAAGATGCAGAAGGCGTTTAGCACTACCCAGAAGGAGATCCTTATCTGCTCATCTGAAGAAAACTCAGTGGGCCAAGTTAACCAGACAATGAAGACACCTGCCAGCTTCAGCTCTGAAGCTGGCCCCATTTTCAGCCTTTCTGAGCCCATCTGTGCTGCCTGGAGTATTCCCTCTCAGCTCCATCACGTGTGGGGCAGTCAACACTGTCACTTCAACAGTTTATTAAGTTTCTTTTAAAGTTAATGACCCATCTTTTCAACTGTCAGGTTCATCTCAACACAGTATACAGCTGTATCCAGGCCTACTTCCAAATATTTTGCCATTAGTGTACTGAAAAATACAGTCCGGGTTGGCCAAACACAGGTAAGGAGGAAGGCATGAAATAGAGATTAGGCTGAGCCTTACCGGGTTCCTTGGCCATTCCTGTGCCAGAAGGATGAAATAATCACTGCGATCATCCGTGAACCACATGCAGAATAGTTGGGATACTGGATATTTAAAGCAGGGAAAAAAAGAAAGTAGGGAATGCAGAGAGAATGAATTAACTGTTCTAAGAGAAGCCTGAGCCTTTCCAGGCAGACACACCAGCTCAGACCAGCCGCAGGGTGATGCCAGGTGCTGCTCATGAAAGGAGCCGTCAGGGGCTCTCAGTCCTTAGCACTCCCTCAGCTGAGCCTCCTTTCAACCCGCGCTGCTCTGCCCAACCGGCCGCGGTCGTGCGCTAACCTGGAGTCACCTCGGATGCAGGGATAACAAGAAGCCATGTCTCCAGCCCAAGGACCGGTCGGCCCTCCTGGCTCATCCTAGCACGAAGGAGTGGCGAGGATGGGGTGAGATCCAGCTGGAGCCGCAGGAGGGCAGCGGGAGGCAGTGAGGGAGGGGAGCATCTTCTCCTGCCTTCCCTCTGCAGGGCTCCGACTGCAGACTCAGAGACCAGTTTCTTCCCCAACATCCACACAGACCATCCAAGGGGTACGGTCACTGTCAGCGCAATCTCAGTCCTCTGACATTTCCCCAGGCAACAGCGCTCGCATATTTCAGCAATAACTGCTACCTTGTAAACACATTCCACATTCCTGTTGCATTAAACCCCACGGGCCAAATGCAAAACTGAACAGCCCCTTGTCTAACTGTTGTCCGAAGCTCGCTCTGAAGCAGCACATGTGGCAGGCTTTTAATTGGGAAGGATCTTATTTAGCCTTTCTTGACACTTCCTAATTTAGTCCCTCTCAGCTTTCAATTGATAACAGTTTTCTTGAGCCCAGCCGGGAGAGAGATGAGCCATGGGCTCCTTTCTCTTTCCTCTACCTGAGAAACATTCAGATCACTCTCAGAAAAAAGAGCATGAGATTTTTTGATGCAAGGTGACAGCAATCCATGACTACCGCAGGGGGTTCACGTTTGAGTTCAGTTAAGTTGCGCTGTCTTCCTAACTCAAATAGTTTCTTACGAGAACAGGCTGGAAGGTTGCTTTCTGACCATGCCACAACACACAATATTGCTGAGTCCTTTCATCTTTGCTTGGAACTTTCCTCCACTATCTATATGAAAAAACACAAGATTTCACAAATGTAAGAGCCCTCATTTTTTGTCATTTACTCCCTCAGAACGTGTACTTGCAAACTTCTCATCCTTACTATCCACTCAGGACAAATCTGTTCTTTTGTGGCTTAAAGACAGGAGATGCTTTCTCCCCATACACTCGCAGGTCTGCTCCAAACCACACTGTGCTCCAGAACAAAGATACGAGCAAATGGAAAGCACTGCCACTTGCCCAGGTTCTCGTTTTCCCCTTCGCTCCTTCCCTGCCGCAATAACCTCAGTGGAAATATCCTCTGGTGACTCGCTCTGCACATTGCACCTCCAGCTGCCACTTCAGACTCGCAGACTTTTGGAAGTCAATACCTTGAATGCAGCTTAATCTTTTTTACTGCTGCCTTGTCAGGAGTCCAGAGCCGAGTCTCTAGTGTGTCCCAGGCCACCTGCACAAGCTCACTCATCTCCTTGGACTGGGAAGCGGAAAACATTTGCATGTGCCAAGTTGTCCAGCACTGTGTGCTCATATATTAAGAAGACTAACTTCAGAAACATCATATGCTCAACAAAATGAGGAGAGGAGACTGGAGAAAGTACAAGAAAGGATAGGACTGAAGAGCTCCAACCTCCCCTGACACTGGTGATAACAGTAAGGGACAGAGTCACTTGCTCCGTATCTAACCAGAGCAGCAGAAGAATATGGAATCATAGAACCACAGAATCATTAAGGCTGGAAATGACCTTCAAGATCATCAAGTCCAACCGTATACTAAATATTATCGTGACCACTAAACCATGTCCTGAGGTGCCACATCCAGATGTTTTTTAAACCCCTGCAGGGCTGGTGACTCCACCCCTCCCTGGGCAGCCTTGTCCAAGGCCTCCCCACTCTCTCAGTAAAATAACTGGGGCTGTTGTGACCCAAGTGCAGGACCTGGCACTTGGCCTTGTTACACCTGATCCCACTGACCTCGGCCCATCAACCCAACCTGTGCAGATCCCTCTGCAGAGCCCCCTACCCTCGAGCAGATTGACACTCACGCTCAGTTTGGTGTCATCTGCAGACTTGCTGAGGGTGCCTCAATACACTACCAGTCACTCTGCCATACCGATCCTGCATCCTCTCTCACCTGCAGAGCAGCTCTTCCCTGACACCACTTTCACCCTAAACGGGTGCAGGAGGACAGACGATGAGCATCACTACACGATGCTGACACTCCTTAGGTTTAATTTCCTAAGCAAACAACATTTACGTGACTTCACTCTCTACCTTGCTCCATTTCTCTTTCCCCTCCACTGTTGAAGTCTTTGGTCCCTTTCAGTTGAGCGAGATGGGGAGATGCCTCTCAAAGCCATGAAGCTCCTGTCAGTTTTGTAAAGACTGGTGATCGTGCAGAGTGCCCACCTCAGGAAAGCCAATGGCTGGAGGAAAGCAGTTGCTTGCTGGCCTCGCTAGCCAGCTGAGCAGCCAGAACACTCATAGCCCAGGCACAGCCCTAAAGAGCCTCTAGGCTGGATGCTAGAGGATGTGGACAGTTCAGGTTGCGAGTGAGTCAGGAGGAGAAGGAAGGGACTGAGAAGGGAAGCCCTGCAGAGAGCACATGGGGAGGTGCAGACTGGAGCAGGGGAGCGTTACTGGCCTGGTGGAAGCCAGCTGCTGTTTAGAGAAGGATGCTGATGTTATTGTGATGCTGCCACTTTACTTGGAGGTGGAGAGAAGAAGAAAAGAGAGGGGAAGAGGCAGCTGCCAGCTCTTGTGACTCTCTGAAAGACCTGAGATTCAGACCTGTCCCTGACTTCAAGTCCTGTGGGACTTTCTGGAGAACATCAAAGCATTTCAAGAAAGTGTACCACAAAGGTACAGTTGTTTCCATTCATGCCACTAAAAAGCCTACCGTGATGAATCCGTGCTGAAACCAGTCCAAACACATAGACTGTTGGGATGACAACTGGCCAACCACTTGAAAGGGCTCTCCAAAGGGAGAAAAAAATTGTTGGCACCCACATTTGACAGAGAGGTACAAAGCTGTGGAGAGATTAAATGCTTTTCCCAATACCTTCAAGAAGAATCTCCCAGAGTAGGGACCAGAGTGAGTCTGTCTTACAGAAGCAGCGCTCAGATCCAGGCCTGTCCCTTGCTGCAGCTCTGCTGGAGCTGATGGTGCAGACTGAAGTGCCCCCTCTGGTCCAGGGCCCAACTCCTCATGGCACCCCATGGCACAGTGGAAATCAGGAGGCAAAGGGAACTGAGTCCCTTTCTCTGGATCTCCCTTGGAAAGGGTCCATGGTCCACTGGTGGGGAATACACCGGGAGAAATGTCCCCCTTTCCCCACATCACCACTTGCCCTCGGTCTCTTCCCATTTCTGCTGCTGGGGCAGAACTTCTCCCTCTGACCTGAGAAGTGCTTTCCTCGTGAAACCTCTCACCGGTTTAAGATCCCTTTGGCATAAAGCTCTCGTGTGCACACTTTTTCCTGGCTGCAGCTCCCTCTAGGAAATGGAGGAAAGACGACACTTCAGACATTAATAGGTCTAAATGGCCTCACTCCGAGGAGATGCCTCTCTGCAGAGGACAGAGGGAAGCCAGGGTTACCCAGCAGCTCATGGTGAGGTGCTTTGCATTCCCATTCCCACTGTCCTACAATTCAAGCCAAGTAAGCCCCAGAGGCTACAGAGGAACCTGAAAATGATGTTTAAAAGGGGCAGAAAGGAAAAGACCCCTTTGGAAACTTATCCCATTTGCCCTCAGGCTCTGTTCTTTAAATACACCACAAACAGTTCACTTCAATACTCAAAAGCCTGATGAGAAGCGTGTTATTAATTTATGACTATGACAAGATTATTACTGTTAATTTAACATGTGCAGGCACTTAACCAACAACTGTTGGGAAATATTTGTCATTAACTCAAGAATTTCCTGCCTGCAATTTGGCAGATACAGCACAAGCGAGCTGCAGAAATCCAGCATGACATAAAGAGCTCTCCTCTGCCATCACCTTACGTGTGGCTGTACAATACTTGAGCTGCGCTTGATTTAAATAAGCTCAGCAAAATGTACCGCAGCATTCATAAATTAAATGGCATTGGCATTCAGATGCTAGAAAAGAGTCTAACTTAAAAGTATGCTCTTCCAGACGTAGGAAGAGAGCAGAGGCGCACAGCCTCCCCATGGAGCAACAGGGACACCACTGGGAGAGAGGATGGCAGAGCACAACTCCTCATCGGAGCTCAGAAAGCAAAGCTGCTCGAGCAAAAGCTGCCTGCAGGCTTTCCAAACACCTTCTGTGGGACTGCCATGATCCCAACCAAGTCAGGTGGTGCAGAGCAAGACCACTGAAGTGGTTTCATTTCAGGAGCAACCCATCTCCCAGGTATGGCACAGACCCCCTGGGGACATCTCACCACTCCTGGGGACAGAACTCCCTGACTCAAACTGCTGCGTTTGACTTGCTTTCCCTGGGAGGCAGGCAAAAAATCTGTGTGTACAGAGCTAGTTACAGCAACAAATCAAAACTCACGTCCAAAATGACCGCTATCATGGCGCTTTTGAAGTGTCTCAGCACTTATCATCTTCTTCTGATCCCTTGGCCAGGCCCAAAGTCAGTCATCAATGATTTTTTCCCACAAAGGCTCTTCAGCTCTGTGTTTTTGCAAGACCTATCACTATCAGATGCACCCCACCTATCAGCCTCTTCCCAGCACGGGGGCTCCAGGCATTGCCTGGACTTCCTCAGTTCTCTCATGAAGTAAAGTCTCCTGAGGAACGGCATGTTTTGGTACACTTAAATCTTGGGGCTTCACACAGGTGTCAGGGTAAAACTTGGGAACATAGTACCAGAGGGGACCTCCCGAGCATTCAGTCCCCTGTTGTTGCTGGCAAACACTCCATATCACCCTGTCACAGGCTGACTAAAGTCCTATTTTGAAAACTATTCAATTTTCCCCAGCCCTTTGACTGAAATGTTATTCTGGAACCTTGTAGCTCTGCTGGTTAGAAAATTCCCAGACTGAATGCCCAGTCTATACCCGTTTACTTTCATGCCAATGCAATACTTTCTTTAAAGCAGCTTTTCTCTCCCGCTGCCTGCCCCTTCAGCCTTCATCTGTGAAGCCAAACAAACCACAGCACCTTAATTTCCTCCCAGAGATAAGCTCGTCATTCTCCTGGCCATCTTACTAGACCTTCTCTGCACCCATCCCACTCTGAGCTCACCTCTTTGGGCAGCCAGATGCCCAGAACCAGACACTGGATCCCAGGCAGCCTCTACAGGTAGATGACACAAAGGTCACTCTGGGATTTAAGCTCCCCAGCTCCTAGTTAGACTTGCACAGTCTGGCAGACAGGCAGAGGGGAAAGTATCCACCTTCCACCTATAGCCCCACCTCTACTGCAGAGTCCAAGGACATTTGAGCCATTTACTATCAAGAAACACCATTCTGTGCAAGGCCTCTGTTCCCATGACCTCCCCAGGCCTGTCTCTTTCCTGCATCCAGCCACCCAGATCACTGACGCCAGCTGCCAAGACCAGACTGCAGGACCCACTCCACCTTCTCAAACCCTGAAGTGCCAGGGTGCGCTCCCTGGGCCAGACTCACAAGGTCTGGCCATTCGTGTGTCCACAGCGTGCCTCTGGTGTTGGTGTAACACGAAAATATTTCATCTTTCACATGCAGCTGGAAAATGTAACAGCTCAAGCTAGGGGGAAATCTGCCCCTCTTTGCTTAGGGGCCTCCTTCTCTCTAACATTTTTTTTCAGATATGTAAAAAATATTTGTGAGCTGTGGCAAAGGGCAGGGAAGGAGGCGTCCAGCAGAGCTCCCAGCTCAGGCAAAAAGCATTTCTAAGAGGACAGTATAAGGCTTTGTGAACAGAGGAGAGATCAGAGAGCGCTGGATGATTTAATCTTGCAGGTCCCACGCTATCCTCTGAGGGTGCTGCTTTACCTACCAGCTGGATCAAAGGGATTAAACAGGCTTCTGCTATTAACTGTCTCCTCAAAGGTGTTGACCTTGAGACTGGAACAATTAAATGAAATGTGAAGCACCTCCTCAAACAGACATTTCTCCTTCTCTGTCCTGTATCACCTAAACACACAGTAGTATGAAGTTACACACTTGAGAGAGCCTTTTGTAATAACAGACATCTCTAAGTGCACGAAGATCCTGCCCTGGCATAGGCTTTTTCTCTCTTAAGTGGACACATACACTGCGTGTCCCAGGACTGGATGTATGAGCTCTCCCATATGTATGATAGAGACAAAAAATTGGGATACCAAACTGGACATGGATTGGGATACCAAACTGGACATGGATTGGGATACCAAACTGGACATGGATTGGGATACCAAACTGGACATGCACACTTTGAAGAGCAGACGCTGTATTGGGTATGCAATGTGAGACCCTGGGATTTGTTTTTCTGAATCCCAAGTGTGGAAAATACCAACTGAAACTGCACTTACTCAGCCTCTCTGAAGAAATCAGCTCCTGAATGCCTGAGAGTCAGCACTCAAACAGCTTTCTAGTAGAGATAATTAAATATATGGATTAAAATTAGTCTGGTCTTTTATGGCCCTATTCAGAAAGCACCACTACAGCCTCCTGGGCAAAAACCCCACCGACGCGCGTGCAGCATACCCGTCCTAGAGCTGTGCAGCCAGATCCCTGGCTGATGTTCCTTGGCAGCCCCCTGCTGAAGTTAATTGGAGCTGTACCAAATCACATCGCTGACGAGCTGGAAAGAACTGTTTATTGACTTCTGAAAAGGCAAGTGAAATACCTCACATGCACCTGGAGACATTCATTTCCACAGGTTTCTTTTCTGTGGAGAGTGGTCCTTCAGAAAACTGCCATGCCAGCACTGGACATGAATATACTCTGGTTTAATCTCTGCTGTCTGTGAGTGGGGAAGAGAGGCGACACCACAAAGAAGACGAATCTTCTTTTTCCTGATTTGATTTGTTTTAAGAATGGCCCATTGCTTTGATTTTTACATTTGTCAAAGGGTTTCTACTTGTAATCTGTCAGAGGAAAACACAAAGCAGTAACAAATCCCATCGCGTTACCCACCAGAGGCAACGACTGTTGGCCTCTACAAACACCACATAGTTAGAGGGGCTTGCTGCTTTCCATTCTGTAAATGTGCCACAAGGAGCCAGCTGTAGCCAGAGCACAGCAACCAGTAACTCTTTATCACTGCTCATTAGCCAATTCTACAATAAATTAACTAGAGAAGTTTAAAGGTTGTTTTCAACACTTTATAAACAGACACCACAAGGAACTAGGGAAGACAGTTCATCTTTCCACTTAACTGTTTTCACCTACCATCTGATGAAACTTTAATAAGAACAAAGGCAGGTCACTACTCTCACCACTGAACGTTGTCTGTCTGGGTAACCAAGAAATGCCTGTATTACACCTGTAGGAAAACAACCTGTAAAGCACCTCAGACATAAACTTTCTTCAGCTGCTTACCTGCATCCGTTCCAGTTTGCCAGATTCAACATAACACAAAAGGCTACTGGTGTTTCACCTCACCAGACATTTAAGCAGTAGCAAAACCAGCAGAGGCACTTACAGGTTTGCACAGAGGATTCCAAAAGTCTCGATTCAGTCCCACTTGGATAGCACACCCTATGTCTGCCTCATCACTTATTCTGCACCTCCTGAAGCATGAGTTATTAGCACTGCCCGATCCCTTCAGCGAGTGAGCCCTGTATCTAATGCCCAGGGAGTCAGTCAGAGGAGAAAGCACCAGTATCCCCCAGTTGCTAGGAAACAAGCAGGGAGATCCTGACCTGAATTCTTAGCGGAGGCTGATGTTGCTCAGGAAGCTTAGCTGGGTCCTTCCTTGGAAAGTCAGCAATCAAAAAGTAACGGCTGGCTTTGCAGAGGCCACCACGTAGCACCACCCAGGACAATGGAACAGGAGCTATTTTTATGACAAAAAGGCATTTGTTGTGACAACGGGAAGCACACGTTCAGAAAGGGAGGGTAAATTTTCTGTTCCTCATGCCAGTGAAACTAGGAAGTTTTTAAGATGAAAGTAAGATCTCGGTATTACAAATCTGGCAGTAGGTAGAGTGGAAGAAGCCACCCACCACACGTACAGCCTCAACACTAACAAATGCAATGACAGAATATTAAAACGTATGAAAATGAACAAATTAAGGTTATCCCAGACATGCATGCTATGAAGCATAATCTAAAATCAAGCTTGTGACACAGAAAACTGAAAAGAAGCAAATCAAGAAAGTTAATGATGGCACAAGAACTCTGCATTTTTTTGACCTTTTCTATTTCAGGTTACTGCTGTTCCATTGCATTAGTTACTCTGTTTGGCTTGCACCTCCTCAGCTTGCATTTTCTCAAAGATGAAAAGTAAGAGCTGAACTAGATCTGAAGAGCTAAAGCACCTCTGGGTCCCTTGGAGGGGGGTACACCTGGCCCTACTTAGCCTGTGTAGTGGAAGGAAATGATGACTCCTCAAATGCAGCATGACCGAGTCTCACACAGAATGGATTATCCAAAAACAAATGCCTGTTTGGTTTCTACTGACTCAAGAACATCCATCTTCTTGGTTAAAAAAGCAAGAGATGCTGCACACGCCACGGGAGGGGTGAGGGGTGTCGGTGCAGAAACAAGCACTTTCATTCCACCTGAACACTTCCCCATCACATCTGGGCACGTTCTCACATGTGAGCAGCTCCCTCCTTCCTCGGGAGGATGCTGCCAGTCCTGGACCCACAGCCCAGCCAGGGTGGCAGCTCCAGTACTACCTTTGCAGAGCAGACTCTCTGCATGAGGGATTTTCAGCGGGTGACCCTACCACCCAGCCACCACGCAGGCAAAAAAAAGCTGTTTTAAAGTGAGAAATTTAAGGATAAATTTTTTCAGAGTGAGGGTGATGGACACTGGAACAGGCTGCCCAGGGGGGTTGTGGAGTCTCCCTCTCTGGAGATGTTCCAGACCTGCCTGGATGCATTCCTGGGTGACCTGGTGTAGGTGACCCTGCTCGGCAGGGGGGTTGGACTGGATGATCTTTAGAGGTCCCTTCCAGCCCTTAACATTCTATGATTCTATGATTCTATGATTTAAAGAGGGGATCTCAGGCAAAGGAGGACCGGTCTGTCATCAGGAAGGACATGGACCTGATGGAGCGGATCCAGAGGAGGCCACAAGGATGATCAGGGGCTGGAGCACCTCTCCTACGAGGACAGGCTGAGGGAGCTGGGATTGTTCAGCCTGGAGAAGAGAAGGCTCCGGGGAGACCCAACAGCCACCTTCCAGTGCCTGAAGGGAGCTACAAAAAGCCTGGAGAGGGCCTGGTTACAAAGGCCTGGAGTGAAAGGATGAGAGGCAATGGGTTAAATTAGAAAGGAGGGATTTAGAACAGAAATAAGGAGGAAGCTCTTTACCAGGAGAGTGGTGAAGCTCTGGAACAGGCTGCCCAGGGAGGTGGTTGAGGCCCCATCCCTGGAGACATTCAAGGTGAGGCTGTAAACCTGTTCTAGTTGAGGATGCCCCTGCTCACTACAGGGGGGTCGGAAAAGATGACCTCTGGAGGTCCCTTCCAACGCAGATGTTTCTATGTTTCTATGTCTAGAGAAGTCCAGGTGACCTTAAAAGGGAATTACTTATGATAGCCTTTTATCCACTAAAAACAAAGCAACGTTGTAATGGAAGGGAAACGCACACAAGTGTCTTTGCAGAAATGCCAGCCCATCTGGGTGGGCGATGGCACATCCCGTGCTTGCTCCAGAGGCGTGCAGTGTACCCCAAAAAGGCTCTCCTTTTGTTACGACATGCAGCCCAATACAGCTGTGTTCAACACAGGCTTGGGGTCGGGCAACAGTCTCTTAGCCATGCTTGAAATCTCTCCCTCCCCCAGAAACTTCCATATGTACCCAGGGAATGAGTCTATCCCCAAACCAGATGAGCACTATGGTGCTTCAGCTACCTTTCTGAAAACAAAAGCCAAAGCCCATCACATTGATAGAAAAAATATAGTTCTTTTTGTTTGTTTATTCGTTTCCCTTCTCTTGTCTTTTTGTAGAAATAGGAAGAGCTCAGTGTTTAAGTTCTGTCCCAAAAGCACTTAAATTTCCAGACAAAATCATTATGGATGTCATGACCCGGGGAGCAGCAAAGCTGAATTAGTCCAGGTTTTAAAAAAAATCACAGGTTTTAAATAAAATCACAATTAAAAAATATTTATAGATAACCAAGCAACACTTAGAGGAAACAAACCGAAAAGTTGTTAAACACTCACCTGCTGCCAAAGAAAAGCTGGTGATGTAACAGAACACTGCACTAAGTCAGAAATCACAGCTCTGTCCAGTCCAACGGTACTTTAAACTGTGTGGGTAGTCTGAAAGAATGTTCTTTATGAAAGCCAACCTTAGAGATACCATCACCAGAAGGCAGAATGATGCAGAGAACCTAACCAGAGAAACACTTGCATTTTAGATAGTGCTGCATTCAGGGCTTCTTCCTAGAGAGTCTTCTTTTGCAAACTAAGTGCAGTGGCTGTCACTTCAGTGCATTTTTTTCCTACAAATTATTCCAAATGGCCTTAATTGTCAAATGCAACGAGCTGACTCTGGGGAACAGAAATCAGAGAAGACAGGAGGCCTGGCAAAATGAAAGGTGTGGCAAATACAAGCTTTTAATAACAAAGTCCTTAACACTGACACTCTTGGCAAAGTTGCCAGTTATCATACGGCCTTTGATTTTTTTCTTTTAGGTGTTTTCAAGCATAATCAAAATGCTGTGAAGACTCGTGGGAAGTTTTAAACTTCTACTGGGTGGAAGAGGGGGTGTGAGTGGTACATGGAGCAGAGACAGCAGGTGATAAAATAGTGAGGACTGGTTTATATAAGAATAAGAATCAGTTTTATATAAGAGTGAGCAAAAGGACACAGATGGGAACAATGCTGCTGGAAATGCTGATTTGAGGGAGAGCCTAAACCAGGCACCTTTCCTTCCTCCTAACACTTCTTCTGGTCATGTCTTGAACAGTAAGAACAGGCGAGCAGTAAAACGGATCTGGGTGGGGTACAGAAAAGTCATTCCATAGCATCAAAAATAACCTGTCACATCTTCCTCTTGTCTACACTGGCATAACTCCACCAGATTCATTTTATGCCAGCTTAAGATCTGGCCAAATGCACTACTTATGAGGTAGGCGGCAGTTCCTCTTACATGCCTCACTTTGCCTGTGGGCAGGTTTCAGCAAGGCACGTGTCTGTTCATGGGGAAGATATTTCATGGAGGGTTTCATCTTCCTGATGAATCCGGAAGGATGCTAAAGTGCCAAACTCATCAAAAGCAGCTTGAAACAAAATACAACGCTTAAACTCGCTCTCCTCAGCTATGCATTTGTAAAGCCATGTAAACCAGACAGTTGGAAACTGCCTGACTTGGACCACTGGAAGTCAAACGCTGCTGTCCATACCTCTCTGCGATGGTACAGCTCTACAGTAACGGAGACAGCATCTCCCCATACAGCTGTAATACAGCACCGAGAAGTCTGCCGGCTGTTCAGACGCAGAAGGAGCCACGTGAAGCATTGATTCATGCTGATGAATTGTAACCAAGCAACGCTGCCAGCATCCCTTCAGCCCATTGTTCATCTGAGCTGGGGAGAATAGCAGCAGAACAGCACTGAAAACCTGCCAAACTCCGACTTCCCCGATTAAAGGATACCGTCCCTCGAACGCGAGATACAGCAAATACTTCAACCAAAACTGAACAGAAATAAACTGTTACTTCCCTCTTGGTGCCAAGAAAATGATGTGCCCGGAAGCAGCAAATGAATTTCTGTGTGTTCGGGACTCTCTTGTAAACAATTTTCACAGAAGAAACAGTTCAAATTTACTTCACACAAGAAGTGCAGGGCAATGAATTATTCATCCGAGTGGAGGGACAGAAAGCCTGCCTTTTTGTTAGTCTGGCTAGTAGGTGCTGAGGGAAACTAGAGACAACTTTCTCAGATACAATAACTAATCAGTAGCAACGTAGATGAGATGTAAGGGAAATAGATACCGAAAAAACTATTCAGTGAGACCTGGCAACCATTTTCCACAGAAGTGTCTGAAACCAACAGCGCACAAAATACAGCTACTACCTCATCAGTGTGAACCTTCTATCGACAGTGGCAATAAAAAATGAAACTACGATACTGACTTTTTTTGCCTTTATTGCAGTTAATTCTGAGTGGTGGGATTATTTGTTCTGTTTAATGCCAGAGGCCAGGGCATCGTTGTAGACTGATCCACCGTTGCTCTTTATGGGAATAAGAGGACGACACAGTCTGCCAACAAAACGGTTGGTTACTAGAGAACTAGTTGGTTTCTAGAACCTGAATTTTTAAGATGGGCCACACTCCCCTCATTTTATGAGGAAAATAAAGCACGTGTATAAGTTAAGAATAAGATACAGAATCGACTTGTTCTTGTAATGTAAAAGGCAGGCTACCAGCTGGGTGCATTTCTCAGAGTATAAAAAACCAAAGCACTGACCTGTAAAATAGAAATAGTAATAACATCTGCTACACTTCTGGGCTCTGAAATCACATTCCCTGAGAGCAAGTTTCCAAAAGAAAGGCTGAGCACTTATGTAAGGCACCATTTCCCTTTCCAATGAATTGTGCTTCTCTGTTGAGACTTTACTTAAAAGCCTGACTGCAAAACCACGTACATCTCTCTTCTCTGGCAATAAAAGTAGTAGGGCAAAGTAACACACTGCCATAGCACTGACATTAAACCAGATCTATTGATGCCTTTCAGAATTTGGGATATATCTCCTTACTCACTCCCTCCTCTTCTTTTTAGTCCTTTTCTACAGGCCAGGTTCCTAGATGTGGTCTTCTCAATCCCACCGTAAGGGATCAGGGAGTCCTGTATTCACAATTCTACGTGGAGTACCCCCAGGAATGCTGCTGCCTCTTAAGCTCTCTCTGCTTGGCAGTTTAGAGCCTTCCTCCTAAGTCCTTGACACCACCAAAGGTTTTGACACTCCACAGAACCTTCTGCAGGGTGACAATCTGCTCTTCCATAGCATGAATTCCCAACAACTTCCTCTCAGCTGTGAGCAGATATTTAAAGCAGAACTTGGTTTCATCTTTTCCTTTCCCCTCATATGGTTCGCCAGATGGCTTTATTTAATGTCTATTCCCTGGATTGGCTCTTAGATTGGTTTTTTTCCTCTACACTTGCCATCTGCTGGTCCAAACAGCTAAATGATACACTTGCTTTTCAATCTCACAGCATTGATTCATTCTTGCTGTCTACTCGGCACCCAGAATTGTACGGCAGGCAGCCGGGCAGGTCTGGGTAAGGCCTCGCTCCACTACCGGGAATTTTCTGCTTCTCGTGCCTTTGAGAGCCACTGCTGTAGGAGCAAAGTTATAAGAGGGAAGAAAGCACAAGGCCAGAGCAAAAGACAAGTACCAAGAGGAACGGAACGACGTTGTCTCGATGATGGAAAGCGGCCCGTGTTGTGGCTATCGCCTAGAAGCAGATTTACAGCTCCAGCAGCTGGCGTGTGTGGCCTCGTACAAAGAGAAGACCTCACGTGGTGCAGCGGCTAACGGCAAAGAATTTCATGTGCACTTCCAAAAGAAACAAATGCTGCATGGGAAAAAAACTCAACTTTGATCCTCCAAAGGGTTTTCCGGGGGCTGTGGGCACAATCTTGCTCTTCTCAGTGCCAACATGCAGGGATTCTGGTGAAATAACTGATATGAACATGGGTACCATGCCCATTCCCTGCAGGGTACCCAGCCTGGGCAGCACTCCAGGGGAGAGGGAAAGGCAAATGACCACTGTTCGGCCCAGAGCCCTGGCAGCCAGGACAGAGGCCTGCAAAACCACAGTGGCAGCTGGAGGGGGAGGGCGTGAGGAAGAGGACAGAGGCAGCACGGAGGGAGGAGGGAGGGAAAGCTCTTGCTAAAAAGGTCTTGCCAAAAGGTCTTCCTATGACCCCACCTAAATGCGTAACAGCGAGGTACTAATGAGCTGGCTGAATGTGCACATTTTACTCATCTTGTAACTTTAAACTCGGAACTTTTTAGAGACGATTGAGTGTTTGCACAGTTCCAAGCACAATAGCTCCTTGTGCTGGCTGAGTCCTTTCAATACGACAAGAATACAATTAAATAATAAGAGCAGTAAAAAGCTTGGTGCTTTTCATACTTGAGAAGATCTTGCATGGCTCTGGACAAATCATAGCCACAGCAACACTCTCAACAAACACACTTTCTAATCCTCTCATTGTTATTGTTGCTGTCTCTTAAAGGTATTTTAAAGACAGGAAAAAACCTGTTCCTTTCATGAAACAAAAATCGATTCATTTCATATCCGAATGCCACAAAAGACCAACAATTTATCCAGATAGTCTAAGTGAACAAAAGCTTGATAACTCCTCATTCAAGATTAAATTTGCATATACACTTGTCTTTTTCTGGTTCTCTTGCAGTTTTAGTGGCTGACATCCCAACACCCTGCCTGGTCTCAGGATTGCACCCACTTACACAGTGGTGGGAACGGCGTGAGGTCTGCAGCATCTACATCTCTTAACTTTCAGATAAATGCTGATGCTACAGACCTGGTCCTACTTTTCCAGAGCTTCTCACGTCAGTTATGAAACTAATAAACCAAACCCAGCTGTTCAGCAGCCTCAGCCTCAGCAGCTCTGATCCAATGACCACTGAAGCCAAAAGAAAGATTCCCTAGTTACCCGGAGAGTGCTAAATCGAGCACAATAAGTGCAACTGAAGAACAAGATGTATAAACTCTTTTGCGATGCAAATTCCTTGGCTACTGAGCTGTATTGCACTGACCCACCTGCTCTGGGTCTTCCTGAAATCTGAAGCTTCATCCACCACCCAGCATCCAAGGGAGTGGTGCTGACAAACACACTTCTTGAAATTCTCGAGCTGCTTTATGTGCTTCATGTTAGTGGCTCGCAAAGAAATGACAATCTGATTTCTAGTTGTCACCATGAATGGAAGGATGAGTTATGAAATGTTACATCTGGTCGAGAAGGTGTCCCAGGAATGTGCACCAGGTCTGGCCAGACCCATCAGAAGCCAGGGCTATATCTGAAAGCTGCGCTGGTCCAGGTGTTAGTAGGTGTACTGAATAAGGGACAGGAAGAATGTACCACCACTCTGCATAACCATGGTAACCAAGAGAGGATCTCTCAGGGGAAAGAGTGCTGGGGTGAGGAACAAAGGAGCTTTATTCTTTTCCCCTTTGCCTTAGGGCTAAAAAGCTTTCACAGTATATAGCAAGTTTATTTAGGTCAGGGCCATGTTCACTCCCAGATAACAACAGCAATGGGGAGAAAGAACAACAGGGGTTCATCAGCATCTTCAGTCCTCGGAAGGCTTGTCTAGCTCGCGCTGAGGTCCATGTCTCTGCATGCTCACAGCTACTGTTCCACCTGAGCTGAAGCAAACACATCCAGCCATACCATGGACCTGTTCTATCTATGCACAATGCACTCCAGTACCCAAGACATACACCGGTCGTTCGGGGCATGCAAGCTAAAGAAAGGCACGATGACGGCTGCTCTGCAGCTCTCGGTGTACAGCACACCGGTATGAAGCACCAGTACAGCTCATTTCTCTTTGTATGTTCTAACTAGATTTATGATGATGCAATTGCAACCACTCTAGGCAAGGTTTGACAACCCGTAGTGTCTTGTAACTACAGGATAGGGAGGAAGATGAGGGGGCAGGAGGGGCTCACCCCACTTTGCCAGCTTTTCTCGGTTTGGCTCGAGTCCTGGTCTGATTTCCCTACATCCCAGGAGGATTCTGCCCTTTCTGCCTTGATCTCAATCTGTGTGTTCCTGAATCCAGTTCCAGAATCCAGCTCCCATCTGCTGCTGGGCCCAGTCTGGGAAATCCCCAGTGCCTGCTCCCCAGCATTAATGGTGATGGTGACATAACTGCCACTGGGGGTCTGGGGTTGATACTGGGTTTGTATATGTTCCATAGACATTGGTATTCCATTTTATTTATTCCCTTTGTGAGTCTGACAGCCCTCTGCATGTGGTCATTCCTCTGGCTCCTTCCCAGGGCAGGTTCTCCCTGGGCTTCTTTGGAGGCAAGAAACAGTGGCATCAAAATGAAAAGGGGAGAGAAAGAAAACCAAGGCAATAAAGGCTTAACACACTCAAAAAGCATCTGAACATCCAAACACGAGCAGAAAAGCTCTTTCTTCTTTTTAAATATATCTTTTCTTTCCATGCTATACTATCTACAGGGTATTTTTTTAACAGTCTGTCCTAAAATAAATTGGACATGATCTTTTTACTAAATATCATCAAATATTTTTATCCAGTAAATATTACCAAACCTTACAGCAGAGCAAACTATTTTCCTAACAATAAATTCTTCAATTCTACAGTGCTTTTAAGGAAGTGAAGCTTAAGTATCTTTTATTTCTCCAATGACACAGAAGCCCGGGAAAAAAAGTAATTTTTCCAATATTTTAGTTGGTGTTGAAAGTCTTGGAACTGACTGTCATATGTCAAGAATTTACACCTTCACTTTCACAGCTACATGAACTCACATTGATTTACGCAGCACACAGTGTCTTCATTTATTGATTAACTTCCCTTCAGGCTCTCACCGTAAGCCGGGGATGTTTTATTAGAGATGAGATAACTGTGGTACTTGTATTAATTTCCTTCATTATATTCGGTTTGGCAGGTGGTGTAACTGTTAGGTCCTTTGAGTGGGAGGGCAAAAGGGTGAATAGCTTGCGATGGCACAGTTGAAGTCCACCCCACGTACAAGAGGCAGGTTACAGCTGCACAATGAACCTTGGTTCTCACACATTCGAGTCGGTGCTTTGACTCAGCAAAGTAAATAACACAGTTTTCAAGCAGCCTGCACAAAGTTGTCAGGGCATTCTGGTTTAACACACAGCACGTTATCAGACTTTACACTTCCAACGGAATTAACTGAAACATTTAAAAACCGAAGTGGTTTTCCCCCTGGTATTTGACAATCTGTGCTTCCTAAGCAAAGTGGCTGAAAATAATCAGCAACATCACGAAGACCAGGTAAAATCTCCAAGTTCATTTTGATTAGGAACCTTCTCCTGTAAGTAGACCACTTGGCATGTTCCCATAGTAGTAGCTCTCTCACCTACACTAGCAAGTAGCTTTTGCTTCCTTACCCCAACTTATTAAAGCAGATACTGTCTCCAGATCACGACACACCGTGCAGACCTGTTGTGGACAGTAATTTTTTAATGACACCACAGCAGACTGTTGGGCTGAGCTAAAGCAAGGTCTCAGCTTTAATGCAAATCTGACAGCAAAGTAAACAGGGTTAGGATAACGCTGAGTGCTAGCGTGAATTCCAGCCTCACTCCGGGAAGAGTGGGGATGGAGAAAACAGAACGGTGCAGTCGCTTGTAACTATTACGATGAAATCCACACCTTGGTCAGTTTTATTTTGCTTTATGCTTCAGAAGTAGAGCTTATTGAAATAACAACTAGTCAGTTAAGAAGAGACAATAGGAAATGAGGCTTTATCTTGTGGCTATACAGCTGAAAAAAACTTAGTGCTGTAGGAGCAGATGTGGTTGGAAAAAACAAATAAATACTTTTCAGTAGAATTTGCAAGTTTGTTTTGTGGAGCTGGAGCCAGGAAGCCCCTGCTGGAGGCTCCCACCACCTGTGCCCACAGATCCATGGTCCCCATGAGTCCACCAGGAAGGTTCACACTGAGATGGACCTATTTGTACACATAGTCCTCTTCTACAACCCAAATTACTGTTCTGATTGTGCTACAGCTTGTGGCTTTCATTCAGTAGACTGGTTATTAAACCAGAGGGTTGAATCAATGTGAATAAAAACCTACAGAATTCGACTTAAGGGCTGCAGTCTAATTACCAGCAGACCCATTTATTTATTTTGCATTGACTAAGAAACTCTCACATTAGGTTCACTGCAAGAGTTGAGAGAAAATTTCTGCAAAGTTTCAAGAAAACCAGCCAAAATTTTTCGTGTACACGTGACAAACAATTTGCAGCGCTCTCTGCTCACAGAGTCCTTTGGCACCAGATTCACAGGACCAGCTTTGGCTAAAAAATCCCCTCACCATGACAAAGGTGGTGGGAACAACCTCTTCAGAGCATTTCCTTAAAGCACTCCCCCAGAGTCCACATGTAAAACCCCAAGATGCTTGTGCTAACAGTGCTGAGTTAACACAAGAGACAGTAACCAGCTGAAAGAGCTTAACTTTGTCAAAAATAAAATAAAAATAATAACCCAAGTTATTGCTGTGACTGAGTGAAGCATTACTGGAACAACAGCTATAATTCAGAGCGAGTGCAAAACCAGAGCTTCTTTATCCAAGAAGATGACAGCAACAGAACCACCATCTATAGAAGGAAAGGAAAGGAAGAGGGGGGGAAGAGGATATGACAGGTGGTGGAACAAAGTAGGGAGTGATGCTCAGAGAAGTCTCCCTCCTCTTAGCTGAATTCGAATTCATTCCTGGAATCAGCTTCAGGTTGGGTTTTTTAATTCTCAGGATTGGATCTGGCCTCAGCACCAGATTAATGTTAGCTAAAACTTAATAAAAATTGCCTGGTTTTGATCTAAGTTTTGACAGTCTAAACTCAAGTGAATCCAGGGTCACAATCCCAGTTCTGACCTTGCAGCAATTCCTCGTTCTGTCTTGCCCAAGTATGGTTTTATCTGTGCACGCTACTCTGTGTTCTCGAATGCCTGCCGAGCAGTGGAAGCAGCAGCAGCAGATCCACTTTCAGGTGGGTTTGGTTGATTTCTTTCACAGCTGTGCAAGAATTAACAACTGCAAACCTGCCCAAGGCAACTAGCGAGCCTGTTCTGCAGCCATGAGACCGCAGACAGCAGGACAGCTATGCACCACACCAACCCCGGGAGCTGTGCTAGAAGACCCCCTTGTAGTGCTGAACTCCACCAGACCTTCAGAGGTGCCAGTAAAGCTGCTCATGCATTCAGCTCACCAGACACGTTACCTTCACACCATCCCAGCACCCAACAGGACGACACGTGTACAGGGGAAGCGGGTACCTCGAAATTCTGTTGAGCAGATAGAAGAGCAGATTTCCTGAAGTTCTTCAGGTTTCTCAGCTGACTGCAGTATGTGCCACGGTTTCTCAAAAGCCATCAGTTGTTTCAGAGAAGCATGAAACTTATGAGGAGAACGCGTCAACTCATTCACAATATGCACTCCTCTACGAGTACGTAACACGGATTGGAACTGACGCTTAAGATGACCCACACCCTACACAAACCTCACAAAACCCGCCTAGTTATTCACTTTTCCAGCTTGGCAAACTAAGCCTCCATACTCAGTGTCAAGCTAAAACATTTGTTAAAATAATTCTTGGCTTCCTTCCAATCCAAACGAATTCATCAGGCAGATACTTCAACTCATGTTTGACTCAAGCAAGCAGAAGTGGGAAGGTACCAAAGTAAAGGTGCAAAAGCTTTCATTAGGTAGAATATGATGTTTTTGCAAACCTTTTTCTTCCCCATAAAGATAACGGAAGGTTTTGGCTATTTTTGAGGTCACTGTCTCCAATTAAGAGTAACGCATGAGCTTTAAACAAATCAGACAACCATGGAACAATTTTAATCCCTGAATGAATAAAACCCTTGGGGGACCTGGCTGCAGAGAAATCAATGGGCAATTCTATTAAGCCTTAACAGCAAATAAGGCAGAATCTGGCTTCTACAATGAACCTCAAAGCCACATTTCCTGTCATAAGAATTTACCAGACCCGTGTGATCAGTCAGCAGTGTACAGAGCCCGATTACACCCAGAATGTCTTCTGCTTACAGCAGCTGTCGGAACAGCATTGTGCTAGTCCATCTTTGGGTTCGGGGCCATCAGCTTATGAGGAAGAAATAAGACAGTAATAAGTGTTAACTGGATGAATACTCATTTGTTGCAGTGAACTCCTACCCTTATCAGCACCCTGCTGCCTGCTGACCTTACCTCAAGCTCCGAGTGTTAACAGAAGTGTCAGCTGTGACTGCGAGAAGCTCGGCATTTCCTCCCACAGCCTTTCACAGCAACGCATAAATGACCTCTCCTGCCCTACAGACTGGAAGCACTCGCTTGAACTGTGGGATCAAACACAAATCATTCAAACCGTGCTACAAAAACACACTACAGGCTGGCACAGAAAACAGAACTGTGCCTAAAAAAAAAAAAAAAAGTCTTCAAAACAGAAGAGGCAACTTCCCCTCCCCTTCAATGCAACTAAACGCTCACCTACTGCCATCTCTCAGGGTAAGGACAAAATCATGTTGCTTTGGATGGTTGATACAGCCTCACCCAGATCTAAAGAGCCTCTGCAGCGTGCCTTGGGCTGCATCTCTTCCTGTAAATGAGATGCTCTCGGGACTGTTCTGTGGCACTGGAGCCAATGGCTTGAAACCAGACTGCTGAACTCTCATGGTCCATGAAAGAGGGTGACTACATCCACACTGCTTGTTGAAACCCACCAGCAGCCTACCTAACCAGGACCGTGGCGAGGGCTGTTCTAACAACGCAAGAAGATAGGTGATCAACAACAGCCTGACTCAGGAATGTTCCCTGTGCTCCTCAGTAGTACAGATGCATCTGCCCCGTCCAGCTACCCAACCTGTTCAGATCTGGGGCATGTCCAGGGTGCATGACAGCTGCCTCCTGGCACACAGAAACAGATTTCCTTTCCTTCTAACCAAGGCACATGAACAAGGAAAAAGTGTGAAAATAACACAGAGCTATGACACAAACTTGTCACACCCTGTGCTCAGAAGTTCAGAAGCACTCACTGCAAGCAGCCACTGTTGAGATATATAGTTCTAGAGAGTTAAGTTTTCAGAGCCATTAAATGCTTAAAGATCAAGATGGGAGCCATCACCTCTTGCAATGACTAGGAATCATTAGCTGATAAGATGTATGGTGGGATTTTCAGGTTAGGTGCCTCAATCCTATTGCAGTTGACTGGAATTATATCCCCAAAGATGTTAAAAGCCTCTGTGCTAAGAGATGCGTCTGCTGTCCCCCGGCACCCAGGTACAACGTCTCAAATCCATTTTACTGGCTTATGAAAGAAAAACAGAGGTAATACTACATGCATTTTCCTCCTTCTCCTGGGTAAATGAAAAATATCACCTGCATATTTCAGCTCTGAGATCTTGCTTCAAGTCTATCTCTGAGCAAATAAACAGAAGTCCCATGGAACTGCTGAGGTAGATTTCAACACTGCCTGGTAGCATGAAACACAAGACAGGCCGAAGTAGGTAAGCAGTTTAATTCACACTTGTTTGGCATTTTGTCAAAGGGTTTCTGCAGAAGTAATTAAAAAAGGGAACCTAAAGTCATTTGAAAGAACAAATAATTTTCACAGTGACAGTTTACTTTTTTTCCAGTATCCTTCCCCTGATGCATTTTATCCAGGACCCTCTGATCCACACCATCAATTTAAACCAGCAATACACAGCTATCACCTCACTTAAAAAAAACCCAAACAAACAACAAAACCCAAAAAACTAACCAAACAAAAAACCCCACCCAACAACAAAACCCCAAAACCTATACTCTCTTCATCAGTCAGTTCAGCAGCAATTAGATAAACTGGCTTTACAGTTTGCAGCATATTTTCTTCCAGCTTCCATCTCACAGAAAGATGTGAAAAAGAGGTTGACTTCACTTGAAAATTTTGGGCTGAGTGATATCAGGAGAATGCATCTGAACAAGAAAGCAAGCGAATCTGTGCCCTGCTAAGTGTGTCTGACAGCTCTCCCTGGGCTGTGAAAACAGAGTAATTCTCATTTCTGTTATAAAGCAATTAGCACACAAGGAGAAAATGATGGCACACACTGCCACAAGGTAACACACCACGGTAACCGTTCCCATGAACCTCAAGGGCAAGTGGGAGTGACAGAAGTAAAAAATGTTACCCTCCTTTGGTAACAAGGGCCATCATTTTTCAAAATTAACTGGGGTATATCCGTGTTTGGAAGCCAAATTTAAAATACCTGAAATAGGCCCCATTTTCATAAACTGTTGAGCACTCCTCCTGGAAAAAAATTCAGCCTTTAGAGTCCATCTACCTTAAGTGTCACAAAGACAGTGGCCACCTAGGAAAATTCAAAGCACTTCACTGGAAGACACTGACTTATCTTTCTTCATAATCCCGGGAGAATAGTGCTGGTGAGGGTAGCGTTTGCTTTTTCGTGTTCGGATTATGTGCTAGTGCAGCAAAATCCAGCTACCACTGCTGGCCTTCGTGGCCCAAGGACGATACGGAGAAGGAATCTCTGCAAGTCTGCCTGTTGGTTCATGCTTCAAAACTGAGCATGCACAGATTTAAGAGACTGATCGACCTATTTTAACTGTTTGTTTAAACAGCGATCAACTCCAAAAAGTTTCTCATCTACTCTTTTTGATTCACACTCTTTAGTGTATTTGTTCATAAGGCGCTGTGGAAGGAACTAAGGACTCATCTCTGGGTAAAGACACCAAGTAAACTATTTCACTATGATGCTGCCACCTATAGTTCTTTTGAACACCACAATATCTCTGCACAGCTTTCATTTAAACTGTTAAAAATTACATTCTTTATCCTCTGATAAAACCTTCAACACTCCTCTCTCCTGCCCCCCAACAGAAACACAAAATCAAACATTTGAGGGGGATGACAACCTTTTGTCATCTTTCCTCTGGGATTTCCAGCCCCAAAGATCTTCCCAGTTTTGTGTGCTCTGGGGCTCCCCGAGGAAGACTCTGCTGTCAGCAGGACTGAGAAGCACACAACTCTGAGGTGAGTGTTTACTAACCCGAGATGAGTGGTTACCTCCCAAGAACTGAGAGCTGCCTGAGCACAACCAGCCTACAAGGGCAGAAGACAGAGATGGAAATTAACTCTAAAGTTCCCATGAGGCAAAAAGAACTCTCACCAGCAGCTCCCATGTATTCATTCGTGCTCTACCGTACTCTGATCACTACCACTAAGTGGTGACACTAATTCTCTTCCTCTCCCAACATTTTTCTGTACAACAGCTTCTCCTGAGCTAACATATCATTAAGTAAAAAACGGATCTTGATGAGACCAGACTTATGTGCCTTTCCGCAGCAGAGCTGCACACAAAGTGATGCCAATTCCAAATGTCTGTATTCTGCAGTCTCACAAGCAGAGACCTAAGTCATAGGGGTGCTTTGCCCAGCGTTCCTAGCTAAGAAAATGCCAACTCAGTGGTGATGCATTAAACCCTCTATCAACTCAGAAGCTACAGAAATCAGGGATTCATTCTTCTTCTAGGAGTGGCAGTAGTCAGAAGACATGTTGTCTGTCCCTCTTTAACCCCCAGTTTGTCCAAGTGCGTATGGAAACTCCCACACGTTCCCATGGTCAGCTGATGCAGAGCAGCCCTGCTTCTGCCCAAACCCCTAATGCCTTGCAAACAGCTTAGCGATACTGACTCCCGGTATTAAGGAAAGAATGCCATAACTGTAAGAATCCAGGAGTTACTAATTTTGATGGTGTGCAGTGCCCTTTAGCTGCACATCTGAGTCCTTTAAATTCCATGCTATATTGTATTTCTAGCTTCTCTCTTCAGTTCTAGAATATTTTCCATTTTAGGAAGGAAAGAAATCAAATCGAGTGTAGAATCAAATAAAACCCGTAACTCTAAAATACAGACAGATGATAGCATTATATTAGACAATGAGTTAGAAGATGAAGCTGTTCCTTTGTTATTCTATCTTTTCTTTAAATAGCAGAGCTGCTGAAGCTGATGTGATAAAAGAATAATGACACGGAGGAAGAGAAACTGGGTAATCCTCCCATCTCGCTTATCACTTATGGATGCAAACCGCAACTTGCCGCCCCTGCCCAGTACCTTTACGTGCTACAGATAAGACAGAAAAGCACACCAAGTTTTTAGTTTTTCAAGGAGGCAATAATAAACAACACCACGCAAACTGAATTGACTTAAAAAAAGTCCCAAACTTTGCTGTTTATAAAAAGCAGAGCTATTGTGTATTTTTATCCATAGAATAAATAAACTCTTTATGGAGAGCTTAGTGGCGCTGAAGCACTTCTTCCGACTGTGTGCTTTCAAGAGCGTGTCTCCCTTGCAAACTCAGACTTGCACATCATACCTAAAACCACAAGCGAATCCACAGAAGAAAAAGTTGTACTTCAGTAAAGTCAAGATATTTTCCTTGTAGGATTCTTTTGAAAGCTACTTTTGTCTTAGCCTAGCAACAGACTTCATCAGAAAGCCAGGCGGTAGCAGACACCACTAAACATACATCTTACACATGCGGGGTTTCCATACTCCCAGAGCTGGCTGATGAAGCCAGCTCTGAAGCAGCTGACAGCACAGAGAACCACGGCCCTGAGAATTCGGAGAAAGAAAATGTGCTGGAAGAAATACCAAAGAAATCAGTGTCCCGTTTTATCTCCTTTTGTTTGAGCACCAACAGACAGGCTAAAAAACTGTCTGCCCTAAGTAAATACTCCTGTCATTACACTTGACTAGAATCCTTCAAGGTCACAAAGAGTCAATGGTGACAAGCTACCAAAACATCCCACTGGCTCTCTTACACCTGTTTTGACGCATATTGCTCTGAATCATCGATTTAATTTTCCTCCTGAATTATTTCAGCGTTTGCCAGAATTGAAGGCATCACCAATGCATACGTGCTCCCAAGGCACACTTCAGACGTGTTCTACAAAGTAGATACTCCATCTGCTGTTTGAAGGGCTCCGAGACAGTTTTCTGTTCGTTAAATTCCTACAACTACAAGCTTCTACTGCCAAGAGGAATTTTGTTGGCTCCAGCTGAGGTTATACTGAGTATGGGCACCAGGAGTCATGGGACTTCCAGGCAGTATGAACACAATAAAATGTTACCTTTGAAATCAAGACAATGGTTCTTTAAGTCTCAGCTTCTTTAGGAACATCGCTGTTGATGGGTTTTGCAGAAACATCTATAAAGACATTTGTGTTCTACTCCCAGACTGCTGTCTGTGTTCTCCCAGGTGCCAACAGACTCAATCTACTGCTTTCAAAGGGCCAAGATTTTTAGTTTCGCCCTGTAACAACTCATCAAACAGATGCAGGCATTTTACACTCAGAATTCTACGACGCGCAATGTTCACACTTTATAGATGCCCCAAACTGAAGTACTCCAGGAATTACTGTACTGACTGCATTGTTCGCTTATATATTTAATTTCAAAACCTTCCATTTTAAATGTATTTCAGAGCAGCCAAAGACCTCCTTGCCCCTTACACTGCACTTCCTTTACCCACATCTACCTGCAAAACGTTAATCTCATTTGATGCTGAAAGATCCATCCATTAATGACCGCAGGAGATCACACACCCTGAACGAGTGCCCTCCTCACGTGGGGTGGTGGAGTGAGAGAGGCTGCGGTACTCGACTGAGAAGGTGCTGGGGAGGGACTTGTGCCAGTATTGGCCATAAAAATAAATTTTAAAAAAAGATATAAACTGAGAGGAAACCCAAGGCTGAAGGATGGAGAAACATAATTTTGAGGGAGTCCTGCTCCCTTTAGGGTGATTAGAATCCACAGAAATGCTTCGGTACAGATAAAGCCATCTTCCTTAAGGAACAATTTTGTCCACGAATGGGTATTTCCCTGAAATAAAATGGGTAACTAAATGGTCTCCTTCCCTGACCTTTTTGCACAGCCTCTCTTTTCTCCTGAATAGTACAGAACCATAAATCTGTCATGAAGAGATGACTGTATATTTAATACCTTGGACACGTTACGTTTCAGTGGTTTATGACTGCATTTCCATATCTCCTGTGATTGTTAACTCTCAGAGTATGCAAAGCTGGGAAATGATGTAGCTTTTCTATGAGACTCTGTTACTATCCCCTTCATTCTACTGCCTCCAACGAAGGATCCCATGTCCAAACGGATGTCCTTTAGTATTTTGGACTGATACAAACCAGGTACATTCAGTTCATCAGCACCTACAGTCTCAGAAAGGCACTTTGAGGCATCTGAAAACATATAGGTAAAGGAAGAGTGCATTGCTGGTTATATACTACAGTGAACGAGCTGAAGTCAGTGCTTGCTGTTAAGAAGCAAGACCTCAGAGGGCAAGAGAACAGATGCACTCCAGCTGTGCAGGGCACCGGGGCACTGGACAAGAGACCTGTGGCACTAACAAAAACAGGCTTAGGAGACACCTTCACTCTCTGCATGACTGCTCTGCAGGGTCCCTACCGGCAGCGTGGTTTGCTGCTCCAGTCAGAGGCTGGTTGTGCTGGCAACGCAGCTCTGAAACCAGGAGTGGAACGGGCAGATGCTCTATGAGGCAATGCCCATTTCTTAAGTCTTCGCACAAACGCAGGGAGAACTTGTCTCCATGTCATTAGACATCGACAACGTCCCCTTAGTCCTTCTGAATCTGAAGCATAACTTTTCTACAGCAATAAATATCTGCCTGAGACATTTCCAGAATTTAATCATATTTTCAGTTCCTCGGTAACAGGGCTCTTTTTTAACTCCTCTTTGGTACCCTTCCATCACGAGGCAAACACTGAATCTGCCAGCCAAGGAACTGGCTGCTAAGGTCGTGCACGAAGGGACAGCAGGGGATGTCAGCACCACTGCAGGCTGCATGTGAGCAGAGCCCTTTTCTCTGGAGCGCTGGGGGCAGGCAGAAGGTGTTCGTGTTCCTGTGCACTACCTTAGGAGCAACATGGCCACTGACACTACTGCAGAGGTTCTATGTTCTTTTTGTTTTTCAAAGAAGAATCAGACTTTCTATATCCATAAGCATACTGCATGTGAAAGAAAATATTTTTAATTAAAAACACAGTAGAAGTAAAGTTCACAAGGTCGTTGTGAAAGCAAAGAAACAAGACCTTCTACTGTTTACAAACTCACGGCTGCACATAGACAAATTAATTACCCATCACTACAACCACAGAAAGTTCCTGCTTCATCACTGGATGAAGCTAAATACACCTGCTCCCTTCCCTTTAATGATAAGCCAAGTCCTACCGCGAAACTGCCTCCTTTCAATGATTAAAGAGCTACAAAGCAAGTGCCAGTAATAGTGCTACATTTTTTCCTTCTGTAATCTAATCTTTGTCCTGTAGAAACTGCTGATGAGAGCCCATTCCCACCCAAAATTCACATGAAAATACTCTGTATCATATTGCGTGGAAAAGGACTGGTGCCCCAGTGTTTACTGGCATGGTCATGTGAGGAATGAGAAATTACTCCAGGGCAAAAATGATAGCCAGCCTTGTATCGGTATCAAACAGGCTTTGATGCATGGTTACTGTTTTTGGAAGCTAGTGATATGCGAGTGATAAAGCAAATGAACTTTTTAATGCTGACAAATACAGGGGAATATACAGCACTGAGTGGAGAACATGATGTCTAACCCAAGAAAGGTTTATGGGACCTAATTACAGTATGTTAGATTCATAATGGAAAAATAGCAGAAAAGGAAAAACCTCTGGAAGATCTTGTATGTGTCAACCTGGAGTAACAATTTGCTTTCAGAGAAAAGATGTAATGTGTAGTCCACTGCACGCTTCTAGCCGATATCTTATTGCTCTGGTATTTAGATGCACAAAAAACCTAGGACAAGCATGATTTTATACAAATTGAAGACAGCTAGCTAGAGAAAAAAAAAACAAACTAAAACCAAACCAACAACAAAACTGTAGGGTTTTACCTAGCACGAAAATACACAAATAATTAGTGTTGATATTGGCTCCAGGGAGATGATAAAGTGGCCTTCTACAGGCCTTAAAGGGGGTCTACAGGGAGAATGGGGAGGGACTCTTATCAGGGAGTGTAGAGATAGGATGAGGGGTGGTGGTTTCAAATGGAAAGAGGGTAGATATAGATTAGATATTAGGAAGAAATTCTTTATTATGAGGGTGGTGAACCACAGGGACAGGTCACCCAGAAAAGTTGTGGATGCCCCATCTCCGAGTGTTCAAGGCCAGGTGGGGCTCTGAGCAACTGGGTCCAGTGGGAGGTGTCCCTGCCCACGCAGAGGGTCTGGAACTAGAAGATCTTTAAGGTCCCTTCCAACCCAGGCCATTCTATGAAATACATGGTTGGGGTTTTTTTCCAGTTAATTGTTTAGCAAAAGTGCCAGGGTGATGTTTTCACAACTAAAATTTCATTGTACTCCTAAAAACTTTTGAATTGAAGAGAATCTTGTGCAGTGACCCAAGATGTATCGGTGGCAATTAAAACTCAGTACACTAAATGTACTATTTTAAAAAGTAAAGTTTGTCAACGGGAGAAAAATTGGTCATGGTATTTCAGATGCCATGCCCAAAAATATATTAGAGAGGAAGAAGTCACGACGTTTAAAGACTATTCCAGGCCATAGGATCAGTCAGCATTTTGCAAGACACTGGAGGATCTGGAAAGCTGAACTGGGCCTTCCCGAGAGGCCGTGAGCTGGGGGGAGCACAGCCCTCTCCACCGCAACCTCATTCACACCTTCGATAAACCTCGAAACGGCGACGGCGGAGCAGCCTTTTCCGTACGCGGAAAAGCGGTGGCTGTGCCTCCCGCCCCCTCAGCCGCTGCAGTCAACGCCTACCGGGATTCAGATGGAGCGGCTCCCTTCGCTACGCTCCCGGGAAAACTGGCTCCGGGGAACGCAAGGGGCAATAAAGCCCTGTCCCGCCGGCGGGCTCCGCGGCCACGGGCTCCCCGCCCCCGACGGCGACAACCTCGGCAAGACGGAGCCGGTGGGCGAGGTTGCCCTCGCCTCTCTGCACCGCCCCCGGCGGGCTCCGGTGTCCCGGCGGACGGGGCCGAGGGGAAAGCGGCGGGATC
>JANHFX010018090.1:6561-19571 GCA_027560015.1 Chloroceryle amazona | reverse complement strand
AAAATCCCAACCCCACGGAAAACAAACCAGCAAACACATAAAAAAAATAATTGCAGTATAGTACTACTACAAAAAAATAACTGAATTCTGTTCTGTTTTTTTTACAGTAACTATGTTTCTTTGGTACATCCAGGTTCACACTTGCATACATTAGTAACAATAAACAATGTTTTGTTGAAGAGTAGGCTTATTGAGAGAGACCTTAGTGCTCTCTACAACTAATTGAAAGGAGGTTGTAGTGAGGTGGGTGTTGGTGTCTTCTCCCAGGTAACTAGCAACAGGATGGGAGGAAATGGGCTTAAGTTGTGCCAGGGGAAGTTTAGATTGGATATTAGGAAAAGTTTCTATACTGAAAGAGTGATGAGGAATTGGAACAGGCTGCCCAGGGAGGTGGGGGAGTCACCATGGTCCTTCTGGATGGTTGGTCTATACCAGATTTAATGATTCTATGATTTTTATGTTTTTTTCTTCTACCAGCCATGCAGAATCCTGAAACCTTAGAAAAAGAGGCTTTAGACTGAATTGACTCCGATTCTGAAGAGCAGAAAAAGATATCTCTGATTTGATTCCTCTGGGTCTCATAACCATACTCTACATAGAGGCTACCAGCCTTTAGTGCCTGTAGCACTGCAGACTTCCCAGCATGCCTCATAACAAACCATGAATGCTTTTGGTGCTCCATCCAGTTCTCACGGACTCTGGAGCACTCTTCTAGGATACTTACTGGAATCCTGCTCAAGCACAGGAGCAGAGTACTTTTTGCTACACTTACATTTCAGCCTTTCCTATGTTGCACATGAAAAGACGTGGGACAAATTTTCTTTGGTTCCTAATGAGACTTGTTGACTTGTCAAAATTAGCCACACATAGCTAAAACAAGGCCATAGGGCTTGAAAAAGCCCTGTGTGCTAAGAAAATAGGTGCACATCTTTGCAGATTTCCTGTGGAAGCACTTCCAAAGGAAGACATCATAACAGTGTTTGTTTTACAGACCATTTGTAGCAATGATAGGTGAGAAACTGTTAAGTTTATTTCTTAGGTCACTGTTTAGTTTAGTTAGACAATTACCGTAGCTGTTGTTCTAGTTTTCATCATCTTGTTTGGTTTTTTTTTTCTGAAAACTCTGAACATATTTGTGACATAATTCCCCATCTAGTTTTCTGAGCAGAACCACTTCTTAATTGCTCTGAGATTGAACTAATTATGTCGATACAACGAAGATAGTTTAGACCTATTCTTATTTGCACAAAATATCTAGTGCATGGCTTACAATTATATACTCTGGATCAGACTCATACTTCATATAAAGAGGTAAAACCTCTTTGAAATTTCACATTCCTTGACCAGTTTAAATTTCATGTTTTATTCTGAAAGTATGAATTCATTGAAATGAGAGATCAGTATTTATAAGGCAAACCAAGTCTAGCTGTCATGATTTTGAAAATCGTTATTTTTGCCAACAAACACAAATCTTTGATACAGAGAATAAACATGCAGAGTGAGTAGGAGTATTTTTCAGCCTGGTTTTGATCTCTTTCTTACTCTAAATGCTTGCAAATGACCATCAGTTTTATTTCTAAAATGAACCTGTGGTTCATGCTAAAATAGCCCTTTATGGTCATAATTTCATCCATGCATATGGTTTATAGTTCTGAAAATAAAGGTGTTCTAGTGATTTATGACACGGAAGCTATTAAAAAATCAATACTGGACAAGTTCTTATTAAAAAGAGCTTTTTTTCTTTGTTTCAATGATTCCTTGTAGCACATATTATCACCCTAAGTATAGGCCTGTCTCTCCTTTTTATCATCCATCAAAAGTCCTACTTGAACAGATATTTTAGACCTACTGGAATGAAAAATGCCTGTTTGGCATTCAATAAACTCTAAAGATATTAAAGATACTGCCCTTGCTCTATCAGCTTGCTACTAGCACAATTATGTGCTCTTGCACATATAGCATATTAAGTAAATTATTTGAGTCTGTTCCTGTTTTCATTTATGAGTTACTGGATCCATAAATAACTAACTCCTCCTTACTTAAAGAGAGTGCTATTTCAATCCCCAAAATGTTTAACATGGTAGTTCATTTAAAACCATTACCATTTTGCATTACAACAATTACTATACATAAAAACCATTGAAATGCTATTGAAAACTCATTTACAAAAAGCATCTCTTAGAAAACTTGGCAATACAAAGCATAATATTGCTGTATGCCTCAAAGGAAGTGTTTTCTCAATGAAATAAATGCTTGTTTGCCTTCATTGCAATGGTAAAGTTAGAATGGTCAGGAAAAATTGGAGGACTGTTGGGGACAAGTCAAAATCTTGCAGTAAGAAACACACCAGCAAAGCTAGGAAAAAAAAAAAAAAAAAGAAAGAAAAAAAAAGAAACTTGCCTTGGGAAAATTCTGATTTTAGGCAGCATTTCAATATGTAGAATACGTATCAAGCAAAACCTGACTAAATACATTCATTTTAGAATGCATCTACTTTGCCTCGCTACTCAATGTTACGCTTTCCCTTAGACAACAGACAGGCTTTTTTTTCAGTGTTTTAACACCAAAAGATTAGCTTTATTCAGATTAGTCTTCAAAGTTCTAGGGTTTTATCCAAACCAAACAGCTGAACTTGTGGAGTTCTACCATCAGTAATGATAAGTGTTTCCTTCTGATAATCAGGTCATAAAATTTTTTGTCCCTGAACTGATACTGAGTGTATTACTGACCTCAAACCTGCCATTTTGTCCCTGTTTCTTCTTTTCCCATTAGTAAATTTAGGATAATGACTCCTTTGTAAAAACATTTGATTTACTGATGAACTGCACTTTGTAGGAATTTTATCATTTTTCACTTAAAGAATAAACAGAACCAAAATTGATCACCTCCCAGACTCTGGAATAAGACTGGAACTGTATCTGAAATTGTGGTTTCTGACTCAGCTTTAATTTATACATTGTAATTAACACTGAGAAGAAAAGAAAAAAGAAAAAAAAAAAAAAGCACAGTATAATGATATATTCTACTTTCCATCCAAATTTGACAAAGAAATGGTTTTATTTCCTTTAAGCTAGACAATTCCCCAAAAATAAAAAATAGTTTATTTGCATACTTTTTTTGTTCTCCCTAGATAAAGAAAAATACACTAACTTGTTGAAATTACAAAGTTTGAAGTCATGAATATTCTCTCTGTGGCCCCATGCCCCTCTGAAATTTCAAAATAATTTGAAAAACCTGAGAAACAATTGTTTGAATTACAACTACTGAGCAGAAGAATTAAGCAGGAGCTTTCTAGTGAACAACAAAAAGGATCCAGGCAGACACTTCACTAACTATAGTGGAAGCTAGTGTTTAAAACCTCCTGCAGCTTTAAAAATCTCACCATAAGGGTATCCATATTTTATTCTATGCCAGTTTTAATCCTACCCATGACAGTTGTTTGACCTACAGGTCATGAGAACTATGAAGCAGATTTGCAACTGCTGACTGCCCTCACTTCCAATTGACTTCAGTGTAAATTGCTTAGTCCACATGAGCTGGTGCTCTGACAAGTCACAGTGACCAGAGACAGACCAAAGAACCCCAGTAATGCTAAGAAAGAGATCCCCAGTGGTGCTAGGAAACAAACTTGCCATTTGCCTGTTTCTACAGTAGGCAAAAGTAGTCCCTGGCAAACTCCCTGTGAAATAATTCATCATTGTTAATGATTGGTCAGTTTTATTACAAAGAAATCATTCTTGACAAGTAATAAAGGTGTGTAATTTCTTCATGTTTGCCTTTGGTTGAACTTTATTTCTAGTCAGGGTGAGACCCCATCTAGCCTCCATTTCCAGGCAGTCCTGAGGAGCACTCATTTCCATCTCAAAAAGCCTGCTGTGCTAGAAATTAAGGCCTAGGCATCTCTTTTTTTTTTTTTTCCTATGCAAAACCATGAAAATAATAAATCTGCAGCCTTAGCATTAACATGTAAAGCAGTAAGATAGATTAGCCATTTTTTCAGTTACAGGCAGGAAAAAAGGATTTTAATTTTTAAAGTGGTTGCATATAAAACCTACCAATTGTTTAAAGTCTCTTTCAGCAGCAAGAGGAAGTTACTACCTTCATTTTCTGGAGCTCTCTGCAGAGGCCATGTTCACTCTGCAATGTGTCCTCTTCCCTACTGTAGTATATTACCTACCAATAACTTTCCAGTTATTTTTACAATTGCTTCTAAAATTCTGGGTCTTCTTTATGTAGGTGTTTTGGGTTTTTTCTCAACTCGGTAGCCAGAAATAATGTATTCATATCATAGTTGAAAAGAGTTCTTTTCTGTGTTTTAAGTGGTTCACTTATATTCAGTCCAAAGTTTTGGAAGAAGAATCCGTACAACAAGCTGAAAAACACTTTTCTGTTACCAAATAGCAAGCAAATTTGGGTGCACATGGGCAATGAAGAAAGAAAGAGGAGGTGAATAGAAAACATCTATCTGCACATGGGTATCTGCTGAAAAATGTATTTCAAATGAGACTTTGGGATAGAGGTCCATTAGACAGCTTGAACATAATTGTGACCTGTTGGAGCCCTTCTTTGAGACTTTATAGCAGAGAAGGTATGTGTGTTTGAACAAGGACAAGATTTTTTTTTATTTAGGGTCTTTTTTTTATTCCTCTTTGCTGCAACGTCTACTTGAAAAAAAATTTATAAAACCTATCTATACCTGACAACAGAATCACCTGTGTAGTGAAGAGCTACAAAATCTTTTAATTTCACTTACCACTTTCATTAATGTGAAAATCTGGATTAGTATTATTTACTTCATTTTGGCTTCCCCATAGTTGAAAGCACAAATCCCATTCTGTGTATTGAGGCATAAATGTTGTGTCTTTTAATTTTGCAGCTGTAGCTTGTTTCAAATAGAAGAAACTAACTCTGATTTACTGCTTTGAGTAACCTTGGTTTGTATAGGTAAGAGGGACTAACTGTGAGCTAAGCGGGAACAGAGAGGAGCCTCCAGATGATGCCAGTTCTGCGGCTGCCGGCTCAGCATAGCCTTGTGTTCTGAGCCAAAGGTAAAAATACAGTGTGAGGAAGACTTTGGGCCTTCCTCCAGAAGACCCCGGCCCATGACCACCAGACAACAGTGCGCAGGCGTCAGTGGGAGGAGACTTAGGACAATGAGTTCCCAGAAATAATTATAATAACCACACCTATTCCTGGAATTAATTGTAATAACCCCTCCTTTGCCAATGAATATGGATGTTTCTCATCATAAATAATTGCCTGCTTTGAAGTATGGTGTGCAAGTTCGGAGGAGTGATCCCCCTTGTGCCTGGTGCTGTAATAAACATGCCTACTTTATAACCTCTCTCGGGCTGTAGAGTTTGATTCCACACGTCAGTATCTTGGCTCCCAGAAATTCTGCCTTTGCAATGTCTATGTCCTGTTTGTGTTCCTTCATTTTGCTGCCAGACCTCCTATATGCAGGACACCGTCCTCTATTCTGCTTGTCTTAACTACATGAAATGTGACAGTTACCAACTGTGGATAAAATGTTATGAGAAATAAATACTAAATTTTAATACTGTAGAAGTAACACAAAAAACAGTAGAAGAATATGCAACTAATAGATCAAAACCTTGATAACTGCCTGTCTGAGTTATTTGAAAGGTACAGAATGAGAATGACATTTTTGATGGGTTACAATGTAAGGAAATGCACTATACCAAAGAAGTATACTGATAAAACAGTAGTTATGAATCTTTTCTTTCATGCCATGCTCAACACTGAATAAATACACTACAAGCCATCTAGATGGCAATACTTGTTCCCTCACTGAAGAAATCACAGTAATAAAAAAAAAACATGTTCACTGGAAGAATTGTTGTAAAGGTGGATGAAGCAAGTGCTTTGTTAATGAAGTATAGTCATTTTCAGATTACAGAGGAACAGTACTCTTGCAATTTACCAGAATATAAACCAAGAAAATCTTACAGTAAGGATTTGATTTCATATATTCAAAGCACTCCAGAAACTAATGATCTAATATTTTGTTTTATCGTAGAATTTGGGCCCCAAATACTTGAGGATACAATCCTGGAAGGTGCTGAGTGTTTCTCTACAAGCACAGTATTTCCAGCAACCATAATGCTTGTTTTCTAGCGAGTGAGTTTTCCTTATGTTGTTATTTAGTCTTGCTATTGGTACCGTCAATCTAGCCTGACCTTCATCTATATATTTGCTTTGTTATTATTTCATTTTTAGACACACAGCACATAGGCTATCTAAGTAGCACATTATAAAAGTAAAAATCATGAAGTGCAGCAGCACACTAAACAAAAATAGTATAGTTCAGAGATTAAGCAAGGCATCCATATTGTCACATGACCCTCAAGGTGCATACAATTTCTTTATTTTTATATACAGGTGATAGTGAATATGGAAATATAAAATAATTTATTTTAGATCAGAGAAAAAATTAGTTCCTGTAGAGTAAAATGGAAAGGAACAATTAGAGCCTTGACTTTGCCAAACACTAATCCTCAGCAAAAGGGCTAGAAAATTAAAACAAAAAAAAGAGTCATTTTCCATAAGAAATATGATACAGTCTGTGATATATTTACAGCAGGATGTGAATGTTTGAGGCTATAAGTTTATAATGGGGAGATCATTTCTCCTTCTCCACTGATATAATATTTCAAACAGTGGATTATAATTTTTGGATAGTATTCAAAATGTACAAATTTCAAAGACTGATGACATAATTTCACCTCATCTATAGTTTCATTTAATAGGCCTTGGCTGATTTTTTTTTTTTTTTTTTTTAATGTATAACTATAAACTATTTCAGTCTATAGAAAATCTACCCCATTTGCAGTATTGTGACTTTATAAATGAGCTATTGTGCTTTCTTAGATTGCGGGCATGACTTTCTCTGTGTACCTATCTGTATATTTATACAAATATATATGGATGTATTTATGTTACAACACTCCTTGTTTTAAACTTTAAACACGCACAAAAACTGCAAGGTGCTTGGAGTTTCAAATGTTTTCCTGAGTGCTACAGAAATAAAATTAGAGAAGTTATAGCACTGTTTAGCAGGGATCAAGTGCTTAAAGATACAATGTTCCATTTTGCTGTGTTAATCCTTTGAAATACAGCTTGTCTTCCAAACAGTTTAAATGCTTCTGAAAAAAAAATTAGGAGAACATTGGTTCAAGGATTAAAATTAAAACTAGAAAGAAATGGCTCTGGTTTGAATTCACTGGATGTCATATCCAGCATCTACACAGTCACTACCAGACCGTAGGACTTACATCTCATCTCTATCCAGTTTGCACAGACTCCGAACAACTTCATCCAGGGTACTTCCTGAAAGCTTGTCTGAAGACTTCTGCACTTACTGTTTCATCCTAGGCTGTGTTCCATACAAAAAGACATGGGACTGTAATGATGCCCATTCCTAATGAGAAGAGTTAACCTATCAAAACTTCTCATGCATACCTAAAACAAGGCTGCAAGGCTTAAGAAAGTCTTGTGCATTAAGAAAGCCTCTATGCTCTAGAGCATGTGGGCACCCTCAGATGTAGTGGAGTCTCACAAAGAACAGAATAGATTTACGTATGTTTGTTCTACCTTTTTGTAAAGATCCCAGGGTTACTTCCAATTTATTTTTATTCCAACATCACCAATGCAGTTTCACATCTCTGTTGGTGACATGGACAGTGGGATCGAGTGTACCCTCAACAAGTTTGCCAACGACACCAAGCTGTGTGGTACAGTCAACATGCTGGAGGGGAGGGATGCCATCCAGAGGCCCTTTGAGAGGCTTCAGAGGTGGGACCATGCCAGCTTCACGAAGCTCAACAAGGCCAAGTGCACATGGGTTGGGGCAATTCCAAGCACAAATACAGGCGTGGCAACCAATGAATTGAGAGTATCCCTGCAGAGAAGAACTTGTGAGTATTAGTGTATGCAAAACTGAATATAAGTCTGCATTGTGCACTTGCAGCCCAGCAAGCCAGCTGCATCCCAGCCTACATCAAAATATGTGTACTCAGCAGATCAAGGGAAATGATTCTGACGTTTTACTCTGCTCTGGTGCGGCTTCACCTGGAGTACTGCGTTCCACTCTGGGGCCCCCAGCATAGGAAATACCTGCTGGACAGGGTCCAGAAAAGGGCCACAAAGATGACAGGAGGGCTGGAGCACATCTCCTATGAGGACAGTCTGTGAGAGTTGTCGTTCAGCTTGGAGAAGAGAAGGGAGACCTTGCAACAGCCCTCCAGTACTTAAAAGTGTCCTGAAAGAAAGATGGGAAGGGACTCTTTGTCAGGGAGTATGGTGATAGGACAAAGGGTAACAGTTTCAAACTGAAAGAGGGCAGAATTAGACTTGATATTAAGAAGAAATTCTTCACTGTGAGGGTGTTGAGGTAGTGGAAGAGATTGCCCAAAAAAGCCGTGGATGTCCCCTCCCTGGAAACATTAGAGGGAAGGGTGGACAGTGCTTTAAGCAACCTGATCCAGGAAAAAAGTCCCTGCCCATGGCAGGGGGGTTCAAACTAGACGACCTTTAAGGTTCCTTCCAACCAAAAGCATTCTATGATTGTACAATATTATGATTATGTCGCCTTTCTAACTCCAGCTACTAGAGTAATTCTTTTGAGAATCTCAGCTTTTGTCAGAAAAAAGACTATGTCTCCAAAGTTGGAGAAAAAAAGCTTTAAAGCTTAGGGCAGATATCTGGAAAATTCTACAATGTCTACATAAATTTCATTAATTGAAGAACAGCTCACACACACTGACCAGCACTCAGGCTGA
Source organism: Chloroceryle amazona (assembly GCA_027560015.1). NCBI lineage: Eukaryota > Metazoa > Chordata > Aves > Coraciiformes > Cerylidae > Chloroceryle > Chloroceryle amazona. Next base: position 10,770 of record JANHFX010018090.1, on the reverse strand, counting down.
GTTCACTGTTGATTTGTAAACTCTCTTTTGAACCATGCTGCACTTGTACACTTTTTATCCTGAGGCAGACTGAATATACCCTGTTGACCCAGAGGAACAATGTCACTTTAAAGCAGTCCCTTAGCACCTCCCAAACAAAGGAACATTAAAAAGAAAAGATGAGTGACAGAGAAATGGGCACATCTAAATCTCAGAGCTTAATTTCCTGTACACTTCAGAAAGAAATAGAGTAATAAGTAGTTGGATATTAAAGAAAAGTCAATATAAATGTAAAACTAGTTTATTATGCATTATAAACTGAAAAAGTGAAATTATTTTCTTTCAAAAAAAACGGTCTGTATAACTGAAAAAACAAGGCATTGTCAAGACTGTACTACTGCACAACAGTCAGACATTGACCAAATTAGTTTCAACAATCTCTTCTGAGAGATACAAGAGGAGAAGCAAAAGAATATAATCTGCCTTAAAACATGGTTTGTCATTTATCATTATAATATTTAGAATATGAGAAGGGAATGATTTTAAAACACAAGGCATACAGAAGTGCCAATGTACAAGTTTTTGCCTTTTTTTTCCTTTGACTGGTGTGGCTTTAGATATTGTCTTTTCTTTATAGGGAAAGCAAAACAGAAAGGAAAATCTTTTAACTGGGAATAGTGGGAATTTCTTAAGGGGTTGGGAACAGTAAGGAGGCTGAAATTCAGGGCTCTGACCTGAAGGCACATCTTTAAGCTGTGGAAACAATAACTACTAAATGACTAAAAATCAAATTCTTAGCAAAGAATTGAAGAAAAGCTTCCCACCTTCTGCGGTGTAGATTTCATGGTTTGTTTTTTTCCACCATAAAAAGTTTTATTTTGGACTTGTTTTCCTTACGATTGGGGAATTTATTTCCTCTTTGAGGTATCCCAAGGCTAACCAAGACCTCCCACAGTTTCTTGCAGATCTTACTATTACTCTACAGTCCAGCCAATGCCTGTCTTTTCCTGCTTTTCATAACTGATTTTAAGAAAAGGAGCAGAATACATTTCAGAAAATCATGAGTGACACATTGCATCAGTGTATTTAAGAATGTAAATTCTTAGCACCTAATGTTTTCTGCTATGCATCTTATCAGACAGCAGTGTACTAAGTCCTGAACTGGTGACATGGCACAGTGAAGACTGAGACTTCAGCTGGGTAAAGAGCTCTGTTCCCAGACCCTAGACTAATGGGGGTGGGAATGTGTAAAAGGGTAGAGCAAGGGGCACTAAGAAAAGCAGGTGGTCTCCATCTCCAAAGGAAAGCTGCTGTAAACAGTATACAGCATTCTCAAGCAATCCATGACATTGCAGGAAAAACAAAACAAAAAATGAAATCTTTTATCTCAGAGCATAAATGTAAGAGGATTGTCAAACTGTATAGACAGGAGTCTATCACACTAAAAATTATTATTCAAGTTTAAAGTAAAGCTTTGTTTATGTTTTAATGAAAGCAACAGAATTTTAACAAGAGAAGTTCTGTTCTTTCGCTTTTCTTCTCACTTTCTACATTCAGTTCCTCTGCCCCCGCACCTGCTTCCAGTTTTGGCTTCTTGGCAGTGATGCTTAAAGAGACATCAGCTGGCAGTGACAAACTGTTAAAAGCTCCCCTGCAATGCAGCTTTACAAATGCCAGACGTTTATCCACTGGTGCATGCCGGCTTAAAACAAGGTTTCTTTTCCTTCCTCTTCTCTTCCCTCAGGTTTCCCTTCCAAACAACAGTAAGGAATATGAGTCATGGCCTAGCTGTTTGAATAGCCATTAAATGTGGTCACTTCTATTTTTTGTTGTCATAATATTTTGATCCAAGGGGTGTTGCATAGAATTTCACTATAGCATTATTTCTTCTTTGCAGATGTAGCTCTGGGACTATGAGTTTTGTTCTGGTTTAGTATTTTATCCTTTTAAACAGATGGTGGGACAGTGAAGCTGCTGAGATCTTGGAGTTATTTCGTTGCCTTGGTATTTTTCATCTTCTGCTTTACCAAGCCCAGAATGCTACCCTGGAACAGAAAATCTAGAAGATAAAAGGAGTGGCAAGAAGTTTAAGTATTCAATACAAGCAGTCTATTCCCATGCTGCGTCAGGGATCATGGTTCAGTGTCATCTCCAGTGCCCCAGTGTAAATTTAGAGCCTTTAACAACAACAGATTCACTAGACAGACTCCAAAATCCTGTGTGTGGTAGAATGAAAAATTGGCCTCAGTAGGACATTTTTCAATTCACTGCATCATTTCAGCGAAGAGAGAGAAAGTGCCACAGATGTGCAAGGATTCCACAGTATATTTTCCTTGGAAATTTAAAGCTTATCTTTAATGAGTGTTTTCTGAAGGTTCTTTCTAGGACATCTGGGGAGATGGGGAATGTCATTTTCACAGTCTGAACTCCCGAAGCTTTTCCCAGTATTCCAAACTCTTTCTACAGATAGTTTGGGATGGGAAAGTGTTGCCCCAGTGCTCTTAATATGGATAGGTTAAAAAGTAAAGCTTTTCTGCAGTAGCATTTTGGCATGGGGCACAAACCAGAAGCATTATGGACATTTTGACCTCATGTTCTCTTTCAGTAAGGCCTGATTCTTATTTTTCAAAATCTTTGCATGAACTTCCACCAATACTGAAGCAAATCCTTCTGCAAAGGAGTTAGCAAAAGCAGTTCACCCTGACTTTTGGAGTAAAGAAGAGAGATGTTGCAGAAGAGTTACATGAGGGCTAAAAGAGTGTTGAGGGTGGGAGAATAAAGAGCTCAGATAGGTAGAACTAGTGTGAGCACTAGCCTGTTCCAGAGAGCTGTATTAATATTTCTTTCCTATGCTATGAAAAAGCTTAGTTGCAGTCAATACAATGTGGGTGAAAAATAGACATTAATAGTCATTGGAAGAGTAAAACATCTGCATCCTAATAACTACTTATCCAGTTATTCCTTAGTTGTGTTTGAGGAACTGTAACTCTATGATTGATGCCTAGAAACCAGATGTGCTGGGAAAACTTAGCACATGTATCTTTCTATGTGTTAACCCTGATGTTAACGTTCATATGCCCACTGCAGTAATGTACAAGCTTTTCTCTCTATTTTATGTAAAATTCTGTCATTCAGCTGCAAGTTAATGACAGGGCTTGGGTTGCACCATCAGGATGAAAACCCATGAACATAACAGCCAGCTTGCAGGCAAGGAAGCCACTGAGCTCTTGATAAATACCTTTAGAGATGAAACAAACATGGCACTTACATCAGTGCAGGCAATCTCTGCTGCCCAGAACAATAGTACAAAGTGATTTGGAAAGCTTGGAAAAGAAGGGACACATGGACACATGAAGCCTGACCCACAGGGAATGGAAATAAGAAGAAGTTTAAACAGCTTTTTCTATGAAGTGAAAAAGGTTTCAAGATGTAAGTAAACAATTAGCTCTTACTTGATTTCTCCATATTCAGTGAAAAAAAAGGAATTTCCATCTTTGTAAACAAGAAAGATATCTGGCTCCAAACCATGGAACAACCTTCAATAACCTGATTTTTAAGTGCATGAGTCACAAGAGAAGAGAGGTAGGATGAAAGCATTATGCACATTTATTTTTCTAGCTTTGAATTTGGACCTAAATCCGTGATCCAATAACTCTAAGATTGTGAGGTGACTGAGAAAAAGGAGGCAAAAAACATACCTAACTGCAAATGTTGGCAAATATTGTACCATACTTTAACTAAATGAGATGAAGCAGAAGTGCTCTAGCACGACTTTCACTTCACAGTATCACAGGGTGTCAGGGGCTGGAAGGGACCTTGGAGATCTTCAAGTCCAAACGCCCTGCCAGAGCAGGACCATCTAATCTAGCACAGGTCACAAAGGAACGCATCCAGGTGGGTTTTGAAAATCTCCAGAGAAGGAATCTCCACAACCTCCCTGGGGAGCTCGTTCCAGTGCTCTGTGATGCATACAGTAAAGAACTTCCTCCTCATGTTAAGGTGGAACCTCCTGTGCTCCAGCTTACATCCATTCCCCCTTGTACTATCACAGGGCACGAGTGAGAAGAGGCTCTACCATTGGCCTTCCTGGCCACAACAAGGGCACATTGCTGTTCCATGGAGAACTTGTTGTCTACCAGGACTCCTAAGTCCTTCTTCACAGGGCTGCTCTCCAGCAGATCACCTCCCAGTCTGTACTGGTGTGCTTTATTATTCTTCCCCAGGTGCAGG
>JANHFX010018089.1:8574-24634 GCA_027560015.1 Chloroceryle amazona | reverse complement strand
TTGCCACATGCCTTTTTACTTCTTAGTCAGCTGCATAATATCTATTTTATCATGCCCTTTTTCTTTGAGCCATTGTTACACAAAACTCTCCACACCTTATAGGTCTAAAAACCAGAAAGCTAATGAAAAAAACCTCACCTACAGTGATAAATTTTAAAAGTTACTTCTGTACTATTAATAGCCATATGTAAATAGTTTTTATCTAGTAACAGAACCAGGAAAAAAAATTTCTGAGAAACATGGAAATGTTCTTAAAATTAGTATGCTAGTTTAACATCTCATCAGCTGTTGCTGGTCACCAGGAAGATATCGCGTAAAGGAACATACCAGAGAATGAAAAATGGCTCTGCATTTAATGACTACTCAAATTCACAATAATCAGGCTTGGGCTAGACAAAAGACAATCTCTCAAGACTACCAGTTATATTGCTAGACACATGACTAATGTGTAGCAAACTAGCCCTACAAACACCGACTCTGCCATCAGCAGGAATCAGGTACATTTGAGAGTGTAACTAGATATAAGACGACGATTGAAGCGTCAATAGCTGGGGAAGACTCATTTCTACGACTGCTCTGTGGGCTACAGAAATTGAGATGACAGTGACGGGAGCTCCAGGTCACTCTGTGTTTGAACATGTCGTTGGATGATGGACAGCATTTAGGGATTACCACCACTGCAAATTGCAACTGAAAATGGCCGTTTCCCTCCTCCAAGAAAAGGACGGCAACATGGACAGATGCACAAATCAGGCCAGACCCAACATAAAAAACCTTGCACCATATGGATTTCAGTGCAGGAATGTGAAGCCCCTTTATAGTCCTAGAAGTTAATTTTCAAACTCTCACTTCACAAGGTTGAAAGCAACAATGATAAATTTTGATTTTTATATATGTTGACCTAAAACCTGAAAGTTTGAAGTTCATTACGCAACAGGTAAGTAATTTTCAACCAGAACTGGAAAGCATAAAAAGGAGGAAAAATAAATGTTTCGTTTGTTTTAATTCATAATATACATTTTTTGTTGCAATCCTACAGTTTTGTTGCACTGCGGGATAGAAAACATGGCTGTGCAGCAACACAGGTAATTTAACACCATCTAATTCCAGTGCGAGTCATCTTGACCCATACTCTTCTACTTGCTAATTACAAATTTATGAAGGGATCATTAATCAATGTAACAAAACCAACTTTAACCCCGAGTCTTGGCTACTTCTTACCAGTTTCACCTGTTGAGGAGTGCGGGGTGCCTGTGGGGAGGCACTGTGAGCAGAGGCCTGCACAGGCTCTGCTCTGTGAAGAGGCTGCGGCTGCCCCATTACAGTCAAGGATGGTGCTGGCTGGTTCCCGCTGGTCCCATTACGGGGCCCAGCCCAGTGCCTCAGCTACAGCGGTGGCACCCCAGGAAAAACATGCTTAAAGAAGGGTGAAATGCCACAAAGATAAAGAGGAGAGAGGAAAAAAGAGAGAGAAATGGCCCTGTAAGCATCAAGGTTGGAGGTGAGGAGAAGGTGCTGCAGGCCTCAGAGTAGGGTTTGCCCTGCAGCAGGCCCTTTCCTATATATTTATAATAAATATAAAAAAAAGGCTGCTAAAGGCTTTCCCACCAAAGTGTACCACCACCACCAAAACACCATTATCACTCTTTGGTAACAGCCATTGATAATATCTATCAACGCTGTGGGCCCAGGCTAACAAAACCAAAGACATCCATTAAGGTACTTAAAATAAACCCAAGTAAACAAAACCTCAAACATTTAATTACTTCCTGTCTGGACCCCCGCAATCAAATTCCAGTTTGCGGCAATCTGTTTATGGAAAGCTGTGCCTCCAGCATCCCATTTGCAATGCAAGAATAACTTCAGAAACAAAATTAAGACTGCCTTCCTGAAAAAGAAACTGCGCAAAAAAAATGGGAGTATTTATTTGGAGTTACATTTCACCACTATGAATAGCTTTTCTGAATTAAAAAAAAAACATGTATTTTTAATCATTGCAACTTCTTCCTTCAACTTTTTACCCACAATTCTATTTTCAAAAATATATTAATAAATTATCCAGACTTGAATTCACAACAATTATTCATAAAATTTTATCGTAAGCCTTCAGAAATAATAGAAAACATACAAGAATATCCAGCTGACAGTCTGTCTTGGGAAAAAAAATAATAATGCATAAAATACGCACACATTCAGACAGCTCTAATTACCTTTATATATTGCAGACTTCCTGTGTATAAAATAAATATTTTTTAACTTCATTTTTCTAAAAAAAATTATATCTGTATTTTAGAAGTCTGCAAAGCCTTCTTTACCTGAATGGACAGTAGATCAGCAGCAGTTATTAAATAAATTCTTACATAATTACACTTATTTTTCACATTTAAATACTTTTTTTTTTATGGGACCATGCTTTGTTCTCACACAACTATCCATCTATCTGTAAAGGCCCAAAATATTTCCTAATAAAAAGTATCAGAAAAATCAATACGTACAACTGTTTCATTAGAAAATGGCTACATGTAAGAGAACAGCCATTTGTCTTTTGTTACAGCAGCTAGAAAACAGAAGTTTACCTCAAAAACTATTTATAAATACTGACAAGCTTTGCACGATACTGCAGTCATAGCTGAGCACAGAGAGTAACTTTCTGTAAATACTGTGAATCTGGCAATGACACAGCATTTGCCTAAATTCCAAAGTTCTGTACAAGTCTATTAAAGTAACTGTACTTCGCAGGTAGACATGGGAGTTGGAATAAATTTTTTTATATCACCGCCCCCTTCTCTTCTGTATCACATGCCAACTGTCATGCTTCCATTATTTTACAAAAACTTAATTTCTTTAGATTTTAAAATAATCAAATTTCATAGATGCTCCTTAAAACCAACTTTTTGCTTATAAATTATCAATAACGACATGATTTCTGTGTCACTCTGTTACAATTTCATGAGATCAACAGTGAAGATAGGACAAGCTGCAGCAGTTCTTTTGAGTGCGCTTCAGAAGCAGTCAAAATGCAGACCCAGGTAGCTCTTCAATAACAGCAAAATATGATCATGATGATTTTGCTTTTGTATTTAAGAATAGAAATGTTCAACTAAAAAGCTTATTTTCACTACAAACATTGCTGTTTACCCACAAACAAAAATCAGTTAAGGAGTTGAACATAATTAAGAATGTTGACTAGATCTGAATACATCAAGAGATGATACAGATCATCTTGTAAAAGAAATACCAAGACATTTGAACTGTTTCAGATTTCTTCTGGACTCTCGTACTGTGACACTTCAGACACTTTCATCCCAAATGGGCCTGCAGCCAGAAAAACAACAGAACAAAGAAACACACACCCAAAAAAAAACCCAACAAAACAACACCCCCCCAAAAAAACAAAACAAAACAAAATAAAACACACCACAAAAAACCCCACACAACCAAAATATAGTCTAAATATCTTCACTTGACGTGGCAAGCATGGGTGTATTTGTAGATTAGATTCTTCCCACAGAACTAAGCAGGCAACACTGCACAATATTTCATATAAACCTCTGATTAAAAGGGGAGTACTGTGCAACTAGGAATAAATGAAATTGCTCTGGACAGTTCTGAAGTGCAATACAATGGCTTAGCCCTTCTGTACACATAGAATTTAGTTCCCCCCCGAATATGGGGTACACAGGCCATGACCTGGCCTCTCCCAGTGTTCTGTCTGAGCATCACTCACTGGAAACTCCAACAGATTCACGTTCATTAGTTCTAAGGAACCTTTGTTCCCCCGAGACTACCAACAGAGAAGGGTATGACAGAGATCTAGCTTATTAGTTTATGACTTTCAATACTAAACACCATATTTCACATCAATTCTCCAAAGAACATCACATACGACTGCTGAGAAAGTTGTATCAACTGTTGCCCGAATTTTGCAAACTACAGAACAGAGACAGTGAGTATCAGGAATTCAATTAGAATCAAATATGAGGACCGATACCGCCATAAAACACTGCAGAAAATAAAGTAAGTGCAAGGCTGTGCCAACTTGATATGGCAAACCCGTAACATGAAAATTCAGTCTTTCAAAGGAGACAATTCAGAAGGTCAGTTTCCCCAAATCCCACAAGTCTCCTGTCAGACTGAAAAGAAGTACTGCTCTTCCAGGTTCTGGATTACTTCTACAGAAGCAGTCAGAAAATACGCTCAGAAAAATCGTATTAATTCACGAACAAAAGTCTGTCTTGAATTTCCCTAGCTAGATCTGCTCAGAGATTTGCATCATTCTGCACAAATCAGCAAGGTTCAGCAATGTTTTTGCCTCCTACATAACTGCACCACTACCACCCGTACATGTCCAGGTACGGCACCACCTCTCCACCAAATACAGACAGGCTGCCAGGTATGCTATGGATGTACTATCTTTTTAAGCACACCTAAAAGAATGATTTTACCCCAAGAGATCTCAAGTCTAGTGCAAGGTGCACAAGCTTCCAAGCTTAGTGTCTGGAAAAAAAAGATGACAGTAATGAATCACCAGGATCAAGGAAAACTTTAAATAAGAGAGGATGATGATGAAATAGTGACATGGGAGCACAGTTCAAGGTATAATCTGTACACTGTTTGCTTTCTTTCTCCGAACAGGATGGAAGTAGCTGGATGGATGGATCAAAGCAATTATTGAAAGTATTCTCTGCCACCTCTGTTGAAAGCTTTCCTCCTCTTCTGCACTCTATGAATCTAAACAAGAGTACCAGGGCTAGAAGAATACCTACCAAGACAGAAAAGAGGGGCTCATGATGCCAACATCTCTGTCAAATGGAAGGTTTTTCCCTATACCAGATACACAGCACCATGGCAGGAGTACAGCTTTAAATATTTTTGTGAATAATTGACAAGCAACTTGCTTTGTTTTTGTCTGTAGCACTGAGATTTTAAAAGAGGAAAGTACAAAAAGAAATACTTTGAATTTTGGAAAGACAGTCGGTGTTATGCTTCTTAATTTAAGGTTTGGAAAAGTATGTTCCTTCTACAAAGCCTACCACTGAAGAAGGAAAACACAGTGCTCTTTTCCCAAAAATGGTGAAGCAGAAGCGATACAGCCTGTCCTTTATCTTTGGGCCTGGATGCTGTCTTCTAGCCACAAGTGACTGAAGTTGTAATTGAAACACTGGCTTCCTGCCCTACTGGCAGAGGCATGTTACTTTGAATGGTGAAACATCCTGCAGCTGGAGCTTCCCTACAATCATCCCTCCCTCACATGAGCAAGAAAAAAATAATAATTTGGACTCTGTCTTTTGAGTTACCTTTGGGTGTTCAAAGATATAACAGCATCAACTGCAAAGCATCAATAAGGCAAACTGACGGGCACACTATGCAGAAGTTGAGTTATGCTCTCCTAAAAGTTGAGTGCAGTACCTGTCAGACAATTTCTAATTTAGGCAGACAGGATCCCTCTTGGGAAACCTTTAAGCACATTTACATACCCTCACTTAATCTACAGGAAGTTTAAACATGCATTCTAAAATGCACTCCTCCAACACACAGACTACCTAATTTTAGGCACAGTACGTCCCTTCCTTAGCTATCTAAAAAAGAGAGGGACATTGAGACTAAGTCAAATGAAACTTGTCACCACTTAACCTATATGGATTTTAGCCTTTCCTCATCCATCAGCGGTTCCATCACACCTCATCTTAATTCAGAAGAATTCTACCTATCTCTTACAAAACAGAAGTAGTTCTCAAAAATGATATGAGCTATGTTCAGAGAAACCAAATGTCCTGATCAACAGAGAAAGAATAACATATGCAGAGTAAATATACGTGATTCCCATAAATGCCTTATAATGTGCATTTTACAAAGGGTATACTCCATTAAAAATAAAATGAAAAGACAAATTTGTTGAAATAAAACTGTGAGGGGACAAAGAAAACAAAAACAAAAACCAAGAATGGGCTAAGACATCAATGCTGAAGAAGATTAAAGTTTGGGATGGTAACAAACTAGAGGGTATGGACAAATGAATGATGACAACCTTTCCAATGCTCAGGTAAGATCTACTCAGGTGGTTCCTGCAAACAGTACATTTTATTTATTCTGCAGTAAGACAGTTCAACACACTCTGTATGGCAGGCTCCTAAATACTCTTCAAAAAGCCAGTAATACTATCATTTTTATGACAACAGGAAATTGAGACAAAATAAAGGAAAAAGTGGTCACCAAATATTAACCAATAACTTTAGAAACCTAGATACAAGTTTTTTAGAGCATGTAGTTTTATATAGAGCTTTACAGTTTAAAGCAGAGCTCCAACTGATTTCAGTGATAGCTGAGATTTCTCAGTATCTCTTCACATCAAACCACAGGAAGTCAACCAGCTGATCCATATGGTGATGAACAACTTCATTCACTACACTGACAGTTGACTCTGACAGCTTACTCCTCAACAAAATTTGAGTGACTTTCTAGAGCCTGACAGTCCTATGGGATTAGCAAAAAAAAGGGGAAAGGGAGCAGGGAAAACACCATAAACGTGCAGCTACAAAGACAGAACACACAGAGATGGATTGTTAATTATATCTGTTTGTGTTTACACAATTTTAATTATTTCTTTCAGCATTTCCATCATAGATACATACTAGCAACAAAACAAATGTTCATGAACTTTTACTGTATTCTTAAGTCATTTAATAATCACTTAATGTCAAAACTTTCATGCAAAATCCACTTACATAACATTCAGGCTACATCTACACAAAAATCGCTTCTCAAGCTCCTCCTAAACTCAATTTCTACCGGTCCTCTGAAGTGGACACTCCCAGGCCCAACACCTGGCAGAGCGCCTGGAAGGTGCATTGAACATCTGTTCCCCTCTTCTCTGCAGCTTGCTTAAAACTCACCACATTTCAGGGGATCTGCAGGGACTGGCTCCCTGCAGTTCTTTCTTCCTGAATGCTTATGCTTAACATTCTACACTTAAGTGCCCGCGAGTAGAGAAAAGTATATAAAGGAACACCATTAACTTGCAAAACAACTCCCAGGAAGACTACCCCCATTGCAATCTGGAATGCATCTTACCTTCCCATTTGAGAATAGAAGTACAATATGGATTATTTTGGCTAAAGCTATACATGATATTTACATATCCTTTCTTTCAGACTAGAAGGAACTCCCTGACCTTTAATGCAAAACCAGAATTAGCTCAAGCTTTTAAGCAGCCAAAATACTTCATAGATGCAGAAAGAACAGCATATCAATTTCTCTGTATCACTCCTCACTCTGTTCTTAGATCGTTAGGATCTGGTGTTGCATTTCTAGGAAAGAGATAAATAAAAATCTCCTGACTGCTCAACAAGGTAGTTACACCACACAGCTTCTTTAACATCTTAAACTGGTCCTGCTGCTATCATAGCTTCATTTCACCCTACAATCTGTTCACTGCCCTGAGGTGTGCAGATGTCAAACTGTGGAACTGAGCTGTAAATCTTTATCACTGAAACTGCATCCAAGAGGTCAGGCAAAAAATGCTCAACAACTAGTGAGTGTGGAAGGATTCTACTTCCTCATGTGCTTTCAAAACCTCATTTGATATCAAACAAAAAAAAAAGCAGTAATATAGTAATGAATTAGGCCTTGTATTTCCAAATAGCAGGTAAGACTGTCTCCTGGTCTTAGAGATCACTTGAGATAAGACATTTGCTGGGTAGTGAGCATGATTTCAAATATAACACAAATTCAGGAGAAACAGCATCCCAGGCCAAACAGCTCAGATAATCCTTGTACACTGTTCAAGTCATACTCAATGCATAACACACTTGAAGTAATTCTGAGAATGAGGTAAGCAAGATTTGGTCCTACCTGTCTTGTCATCAGTTTGAAATCACTCAAAAGCAAGGTTCATATATTGAAGCAACAGTAGCTTTGGGCTTCACATTTAGTTCACATCAAAATGTTAAAGTTTAAGAATGAGTCATAACTCTCAACAAACATAGGAAGGCACTTCCAAACCACCATTTACTTGTTCTGCCCTTGTGCCAAAACTAAGCAGAGGGCAGTGCCCTGAATATGATCAGAAGACAATACCGCTCTGCAATACCACTGAAATGGCAAGGGATCAAATTCTCTTCTCATGGTAAAGTCTCCTTGCAGAGCTATCAGGCTTAAAAGAAAAAGGAAAGAAAAACTAACACATTGACTTTTCTTGTGTTTGTCTTTCTCTTAGTACTGTGAACAACATAAAAAAAAAAAGGAAAATATTAATGGATTACTTCAAATTTTGAATCCTAACTACTCGTCTAATAAGGCCCAAAATGATGCACAGTAATCAACGAAGGAAATCACAAGAGAGAAGCACGCCTCTGCCTCTTCTTTTCCAGTGCAACAATTGGTGGTAACATTTTTGAGAAACTAAACCAACCCACAGGAAATGTATTATCTATATATATGTATTCATTATTATTCCACAGTAGATGTGGAAAACTACCTAAAACACAGATTATTTTGGTTGTGCTAACAAAGCCTAGGACAAAGCATGGTAACTCACTCTTGGCTACCAGCTAAAAGCATGAAAAGCAAGAAGGAATAAAGCATTCTAAGGGATGAGTAAAGGAATTACTCTTCATTTAATCAGCAGCTCACCTGCTGCAGCACTGAGCTCACAAAATGGAAGGGACCTACTATACTAATAGTAGGTAAAAGAAAGAAAGATTCCTCTTACATGAAATTGAGAAGGGGGAAAGGACCCCAAAGCCTCCAGGAGAACATTAAGTTCTTCTGTGCAAGTTGGGATTTAGGTCAAGAAATCAGCAAGTAACTTGCTCTATACCCTTCCTTAATAGAGCTCAGAGAAACAGACACATTCATCAGCAGAAAATACAAAGAATAAAAACATTCAGCAGGAGACTGGATAACTGCATTATTTACAAGCAGGAAAACCACAAACGAGCTACTTAAGCTCTCCAAAACAAATACTGATGTAGGATATGGTTTTGCACTAGCTTGCACTTCCTTCAGATGTTACTGTTACACATCAAAAAAAAAAAAAAAAAAAAAAGGTATTTTAAACCCCATTACTGTTCTGACTGCCTTTGATTTTACACAGGAGTGAATAACTATCCATTACTTCAGATGTCATGTGGTTAGGCTGAAGTCTAATTTATTTTTTTTAATACTTTTTTTCAAAAAGCTCACTTTAAACAATCAAAGTATTCATTAAAAGTTACTCTTCACTATGCATCTGCTTATGAAGCCAAGACTGGACTAAAATCCCAAATTCCACTCTCCACAGACTAGCAAGAAAACATTCTTTTTTATAAGCCTATCACCTGAGACCACCAATTTATTCATGACCTTTCACATCCGACTGTAAAAAGGAGGCAAGTTCCTAAAGTCCTACTATACTGAATCAAGAATAAGAACCATAAATCACTGTCATTTTACAAATATTAAATGTGCAAGTGTAGAGAGGAGGAACAGCGAGTCCTTCCTCACATTCACAAAGTATGCCCAAGGGCTGACTATGGCTCTAAGCCATGGAAGGCAAATTCCAACCCCTGTCATACTTTATACTTCTCCTGACGCATGTCCAAAGAAGGGCAATGAAGCTGGTGAAGGGTCTAGAGCACAAAGCTTATGAGGAGTGGCTGAGAGAACTAGGGGTCTTTAGCTTGGGAAAAAAAGAGGCCAAGGGGAGACCTTATCGCAATCTACAACTACCCAAAAGGAATCATAGACTCACAGAATCATAGAATGTTAGGGGTTGGAAGGGACCTAGAAGGATCATCTATCTCAACCCCCCTGCCAGAGCAGGATCACCTAGAAAGGAGGTTGTGGCCAGGTGGGGGATGATCTCTTCTCCCAAGGAACAAGCAACAGGCATGAGGAAATGGCCTCAAGTGGCACAAGGTGAGGTTTAGGTTGGATATTAGGAAAAAGTTCTTCACAGAAAGGGTTGTAAAGCCCTGGAACAGACTGTCCAGGGAAGAGGTAGAGTTATCATCCCTGGAAGGATTTAGAAGATGTATAGGTGTGGTGCTTAGGGACATGGTTTAGTGGTGACCTAGCAGTGCTGGGTCAAGGGCGAGACTTGATGATCTTAAAGGTCTCTTCCAAACAAAATGAATCTCTGATTCCACTGAAGAACATGGAGAAACTCAATACCTGCTCAGATTTCTTTATTACAGGTATATCATAAATAACTACCTTGGGACACTTTGAGAAATTTTGCCGTTTGAAACTGGCAGAGGAAAAAGACAAATTACAGCGATTTGTACAAAACCTTTCTGCACAAACAAAATATAAAGGGGATGCAAATTGTAATGAGACAGTGAAATCACTCAAATATCCTTATTAAACAAACTCCCCCCATAAATGATAACTTCCAATGCAAAGCAGTACATATTACATAAAATATACTGTGCCAGGGAAATAGTTGCTATATGTGAAGTAGTATCTCATTAATAGTTCTTGATTTTTTTTTTTCTTTTACACTAATAGTTAAAAACAAACAAATAAACAAACAAATAAACAAACAAGCAAGCAAACAACTGAGCATTTACCTTCTGTCATGTCATGACTAAGCTGCTGTAAAAACAGACTGACTGACAAACCAACCTCGGGGCACCCTACCGAATGCGTTCCAAAGTCTCTAAGTACAAAACACTGAAACAAAAGTAACTAAAAATGTCGAGCATCCAGTCTTATTGGAAAGTTGAGGTTTACCTAAAACAGTTGCTTCAAAATCAGTTCTTCACAGAGTACTTCAGAGCACATTGGGAACAGGCAGAAAACAGATACTCAGGAGGACCAGGCAGAAAAAAACCAGGAGGGGCAGAGGGGTAGGGAAAGGGAATTTCCTGATCCACAGAAGTAATGGCACTGTGAAATTGCCTACCTATAGTCTTTTTTACCTTAACTTGTGAGTAAATACAAGGTTTTAAGAGGAACTTACTCAAACTTCAGTTAAAACTACTCTGAGCCATACCTATGCACATACAGCTTTCCAGGAGATGATTATAATCTCCAGCTAACAGATTATAATCAAGAATTTCTGGTTATCGCTCTTGTCATCATACTTTACTTCCTGAAAGCATACAAAGTATTATACTGCAGCAAATACAAATTCCCTTTCTTGTCTCTGACCTGAATGTTGCAGCCAAACAGTTACTTGCTCCAACACCACCACCGTCTTCCTCAAAGTCTGCTTGAGCTACACAAACCCTACACGCAGCAGGACTAACTGCAGATCTATCTTCTAAACAGTAAGTATGAGACAAGATTTAAAGATACACATTATATTTCATATGTAGATATATATTTAGACACTCTGGGAAAACTTTTCTGAAATACCAGTGGCATGCATGTACTTCATGGGGCTGCAAGAGAGATTTTGCAAAGGTAAGGTACAAACTGCTGTATGAGTTAAACGAAGTTTAATTTTTATGGAGGTCCAAGTTGAACATACATAAACAGTTGCTCAAAACACAATTCTGGCAAGCATCCATCTGGCTGCTGCAGAAAAGAACACTTCCCTTATGAGAAATAAAACAATTGCCACTGCTCTGAATTGTACAATGCTAAAGTTACAGGAGAAGGATGAAAGAGGACATCACAGCAATGAGATCCCAGAAGTAAGATTCCAAGTTTTCTCAAGTAACAACACCAAGGGAAAAAAAAAAAAAAAAAAGTACCCAAACAGTATGAACAGTATGCTGAAAATTTCAGCAAGGATATATAGCATTTAAACACAGAGAAGTTACGAGCCACCCACACCTTCAGAAATTTCGACACAAAACATATCAAAAACTGTTGGAAAAAAAATATTTGGAGGCAACATACAGATAAACCTGGATCTTAGAAACTAGTTTTCCACTGAATTTTTGAATGGCCTTCAGCAAATCACAGCCCTGTCTCCATTTCTTTGCAGAGATATTTAAGATGCTAATAACAATTCACTTTTCTCAAACAGCTTTTCAACACAATATACACGAATGTCCAGTATCAATGTAAATTACTTTCTCACCAGGAATCGTATAATCGTATAATACAGTACTCACACTCTAGTTTTAAATACTTAACCAGCTAATGCCCTCAAGTAAGTGGCTTGGTTTTCTTTATAAGAGCAGCAGCAAATATGAACTGCTTTAATACTGCATAGGTATCAGACAATTAACATCACACTTCTCTCCATTAAATGAGAGCAGAATGTGTGTTACAAATGCTTTCTTCTTCCTAGCAGACAGACATCACAGTTTTGGCTTATAGCTATTAAGTCAGCACCTACCACCTGAAGTCTGTATAGGTTTACTGTAAAGACAATAAAGAAAGTAATAAACATGTTTTCCCATATATAATACCTCTATCTATAATTTCTATATATGTATACACACAGAGTCTTCTAAATACAATATCTGAATTTCTATTTTATAATTTTATACATCTTCATCTTGAAAGACAGACAGTCCTGTTTCCGAAAGATCCATCCCCATTCGGCTGTCTGAACTTTCTGAGGTCTCAATACACCTCCAATGACTGGGAAATGTGTCTTTCACTGGAAAGCCTGTTTTTTCTCCAAAAGAGAATGAAGCAGTAGGGAAAAATAAGTCCTCAAGTGCCAGGCATAGAAGAGTATGGTATGATATAGACACTAAGGTAGAGATAAAGAAGAGAATGCAGGTTTATTTGTTGAGTCCTAGCTTAAATCCGAGAGGCTCAAAATGCTGGCAAGTAGCACGCTTGCAGAGTTCAAATATTTCTGTCCTATTTAAATACTCCAAGTGAGATAGGACAAAGTGAGGAGGAGACTAAAAGGAGATCTTATTAATATCTATAAATACCTGAGGGGTGGGTGTCAAATGGAAGGAGCCAATCTCTTTTCTGTAGTGCCCAGCAATAGGACAAGGAATAATAGGTATGAACTTGAGCACAGAAGGTTCCACCTCAACATGAGAAGAAGCTTCTTTACTGTGAGGGTGACAGAGAACTGGAACAGGCTTCCCAGAGAGGTTGTGGAGTCTCCTCTCGAGACTTTCAAAATCTGCCTGGATGTGTTCCTGTGCAGCGTGCCCTAAGTGATCCTGCTTTGGTGGGGGGGTGGACTCGATGATCTCTAGAGGTCCTTTCCAACCCCTACCATTGTATGATTCATTCTATGATCAGGCACAACAATGCAGAAGAGCTACGTTGCTTTTATAAACACACAGAAAGGACCCCAAACTCCTGTGACGAGTGTTTATGCTTAACTCAAACATGCAGTTTGACATACTTGACCTTGCTTTTCTTGAAGCTAATGAAAATTTTGTTACAAGATTTTAGGGGAATGGTAGTGGGGGTGTTACTGAAAACAATGACTGGCATACCAACAGAAATTCTTGTAGCTTCGCCAAAATTACTTCATTTACCCTCTCCCATCTCCTGCAAGTTTCCTCTGCCGCTTCCCATAGGAAATGGTTTTGTACCACTGACACCGGAACGGTGCTAATAACAAACTTTGCACCCTGTCACTGTAAGAGCGGACAATTTCACACGCCCAGGGCAGGGGGAAACACAGAAAGAACAGAAGAAGGTGGGCTTGAGAGAAACTGAAAATCTTAAGTGCAAGCAAAACCAAATAGTAGCCTAACATTAGCAAAAGTGCCATGAAAAAAGTGCATGTTTTAGAACTGAATATACTGGAGGCTTTAGAAACAGCCAAAGTGCAACAAAATATCATGTAGTTTTTTGGGGTGTTTAAGAAGCTTCTGTAACTATAACTATGAACATACACATGGTTAATACATTTACAGACAATATAAACTACATGACCAAGATAAAGAATCTCGAGACTGGATTGTTCCCTGTGAAGAAAACTTAATGGTGAAATGAAAGCAAATTTTTAAGTACTGATGTCAAGAATGTCTTGGAAAAGATTCATTTCTATTGGTAGTGCCAAGGATCACAAGGTGAATGTAATATTGTCTGTAAATAATACTAACTCCACTAAATAATCTTAGTTTTGGGGAAAAAAAAAACAACCCTAAAAATTCAGGAGCAGTGTAGTTAGACAGCAAATCAGCAACTCCTTGCCTCCGCTGCATCCTTTCCACCCCCATCCAGACAGTAGGTTACTACTGATAAGATCAGATGACATCTCTGCTAAATCACCCAGGAAGAGACTCTTCACTGCGCTCAAGCAGCATATACTCAATGGTATATCTGTACAGATAGTCACTGAAGCAGCTAAGAAACTATCTCACTAGAAGCAACTGGTTCCCAGTCAGACGTGTTACCTGATGATCAAGGTAACCAAGAAATAGCAAGTTAACAAAGTAACACACACCAGCTGCGATAATACACAATATACCATTTCCTCTCAACCTTAACTCTACTCAGCTTTGGATTATCACCAATGGAGATAATTAAGTCATTCCTTACTTTCAGAAAAAATAGGTAACACAAGAGTATAAAGAAACAAACAAAAAAACAGCCTACCAAATACTTACGTCCAGAAAAAAAAAAACAACAATTCGTCCCATTTATTTCAATTATGATTTTTTCAAAGACACAGAAATTCAGAAATAAATTTTTCATTAGCCAAAACTGGTTGCCAGCTATGAAAGTAAAAATAGTCTATATTGGAGGTGAAGGAACACAACAAAATAAAGCGTCTTAGGACAGAAACAGCAAAACTAAACGATAACAATTTTCTCTGCAAATTTCTATTTGTGTAGGAAGTGGCTTCTTAAAACTTCCCTCTAACGTATCGGATCACAGCAAAAACGTGTTTCTTTTGTGTCAGTCCCCACCAAAATTATAAAAAGAACGTTTTAAATTATCACAAAACAGAATGACATCAAGTGTTTTCTAAAAGTTGTAGAAAACAGAACAAAACTATTCCAAGTGTGTTAATATAATAATCCTTGTCTTTCAGTTACAAAACGTACAAGGAAAACTGTTTAAAGACATTGACTGATACTATGCCAAATATCACAAAACACACAAATTCACCAACACTTTTCAAGGAATTGCCATCACCAAACTCATACAGCTATTTTGAGCACCTCTATTCATAACTAGAAATTTTCTCATTGCAAGAAAAGGTTTGGTAACTGTTATGGAAACAAAAAAGACTAAATGAATCTCTACATCAAATATCTAGCAGAAAAAAAAAAAGCTGATACTGTCAGAATCTGGTTAAAAGGTTTAGGTTCCTTGTACATTAGAGGCAATCTGAGGCATCCTCTAAACTTGGAGCACAGGAGCTACAGTAGGTGAAGTCACTGAAGTCTGGGCTGTAGACGCCTCCTTTATTACAAACACCAGCATATCCTAGCCATTTCCTTTGGTACAAACACCAGTACAATCTCTCCACACAACCAGATCAACAAATTTTAACATGTTTTTCCAGAATTAGTTTTCAACTAGTTATGTCCCTCTGCTCACCTAAGCAGCAGCAACACAGAGATGAATTGATTTAGCCATCCTTAAGATACCACACCAAGTCAGCTCCCACCCAAGATAAAACCAGGAAAAAAAAAAAGAAAATCAACTTCTATTTCCTCTTCCTCCTCTTGTTACTATGTGTCCTGAAAAACATTTAAACACAAGTGTTTTATTTACAAAGGGCAATGTGGTAAAGGTGAAAGAGCTGGAATGAGCTAGAGCACTAAATACCTTGAGACTGCTGTTCCCACTGCGGAAATGACATTTTCCTAAATCACTCTGCAGTCATGTAACAAGTCATTGCCACCCTTAAATTGATAAAGCTATACTCTCACTTAAATTTCTTCATATTTAGACTGCAGGAGCAAACCAGATCACAACTTCTTACTCATGGCCAGAACAAACAGCCTAAGGCCACAGCTCTACAAGAGCTTACAAGTAGAAGTGATTCATGTTAGTAAATCAATTGGTACAGACTAGATGTAATAATAAACATACAGGGTGTTACCAGAAAACACTGTGTGGACGCACCTGTAGGTAAAGCCTGTGGGTATTTCTCATGTAAGTGACTGCTTTTTGTTTGTTACCATTCTCAACACACAACCTCTGTATTATAAGCCTGAGAAAGCAAATCATGAGAAGTGCGAGA
>JANHFX010018087.1:27618-46153 GCA_027560015.1 Chloroceryle amazona | reverse complement strand
AGCCTTCTCCTCTCCCTCGTTTTCCTTAAACCGCTGTTTTGCAGCCCCCTGCACCCATCTTCCCTCAACCCCCTGCGTACCCCTGTGATGCTACCGTGGGGGAGCAGCAGACTCCCCACTCTTTGCCAAAGCAGATACCACTGGACCCCCGCTCTTTGCCAAAGCAGGTGAGGTGCCCATTGGGGTCTGACTGCCCCCCACTGGAGTGGCATCCCCCAGGAGATGCCAGCCTCACAGCAGTGAGGCATTGGCAGGCCAGGGTGAGGTGTGGAGGGGGTGTGCAGGTGGTGGAGGCGCAGGTACGTGCATGTGAGTGAGGTTGCTCTGTTCCTGTCAGGTTCCACTGTTCCTGCCCTGTTTGGCTCTGTGGAGCTGGTGGCACCTCCCTTCCTCCCAGGGACACTTGCAGCCCCTGTGGCAAGCAGGGGCTGCTTGGGCCTTGCCTGCCTGTGCAAGGGTGTCATGGGGTCTGGGGTGCAACCAGGTGGGAGTGGGTGCATCTGGTGGTTTGCTTGGCCCATGTGGGTCCTGGTTGGGGATGCATTTTAGTTGCCTCGAGCAGTGGATTGTGCCTGGAGACAAAAGATGAAGGGAAATCGGAGAGGACTGGCAAACTCTGGAGTGGCTGGAGAAATGCTGAGAACAGTGGGAAGCAGGAGGACAGTGCAGCAGCAATGGCTTGACTTGCATTGACACACTGACTATTTTGATGATCAAAGTCATGCCTGTTTAGCCGGCACCATGCGAAGTTGCTCCTAGGTAGGCCTTTGAGATGCAGAAGGGGTCCAAAGTCCTGGTGAGGCTTTGTTGTGACGTACCCCAGTCTGGCTGGCACATGTGGGCTGTGTGGGTCAGAGCAGGAACTGGCTTTGAGTGAGGCTTCAGCTGAAGAGTTGCTAGAGGGTTGTGTGGTGGATGTTGGTGTTGGTTTCCCCTGGTCACAACTGCTAATGTGTTTCTCCTTGCAGAGCTCTGGAGTGTTTTCATTTTGCAGCTGGTGATTTGCGTGATTTCCCCAAGTGTTTGTAACGCGGCCATGACTTGAATGCACGTGTGTCCCCCTCTGTGCGTCTGGTCCTTCCCTGCTCCTCGTCAAACGTTTTCCCTCGGTGATTAATAACATGCCAACTGCTTCATTTCAGCGCCGGGGAGGCCGATGCTGATTGATTTCCCTGTTCAGTCTCCTCGGTGGGTCTGGAGGCTGATGGGTGTTATCAGCACAGAGAAGTCTGTGGTGGGGTGGGAGCTGTCAGCACGTCTTTTTTTTTTTTTTTTTTTTGTCTCAGTGAACCTCTTATTTCTTTTAATTAAAAAGAGATGAAGTATGCATGGTAATACCCTCCGTGTTTACATAAAAATCATCTTGTAATTAGCAATAATTATCTCAGTTTGGGATATCGCTGTAGTATTTAAACAGGACTTATGACCCGAGGGGCACTTTCCTGGCCCGGAGGAGCTACCCTTGGTGTGGTTCTCTCCTGTGGCGAGTTTGGTTCTTGGCTGCTGTCAGTGGTGAAGGTAGAGCAGCAGTGGGAGTAACCTTGTGTTTCTCTGATGTCTGTGTAGACAGCGATGGCCACAGTTTCCTCCTCGACTCCAGCGCTGCTTCATGGGCGCCTCTGGCAGACCTGCCACCACGTGTGTGGAGATGGGCTGCTGTGGTGGCTCACACCCTGTGGTCTGAGGACCCTCAAGGGCACTCCCTTGACAGTATGTTGGGCCAGAACGGGGGGGAAAACATGATGAAAAATTGCTGATTGGCCTTTTTGTTTTTTCCTTCCCTAGTTCTAGGGAGTTTTGGGAAAGGCTGCGAGTACTTGGGAAGCTTTTCCCTGTGAGAGTAGAGGTCCTGAGGTGTCCTTGTCTACATGGCCATGTTTTACCTGACTTCCTTTCCCTCAAAGAGCAGCAAAACTCAGCTCTCAAATAGAAATGTTTGCTTCCAGGCTGGAGATAGCACCCACCGCTGCCCTTCCTGCTGTTGGTGCACCCTGGAATTTACCTTCCTACTGGGTTGCCCTTGGAGCTCCATGGGTTTTCTTGGGGTAAAAAAAGCTTTATGGAGTAAAAAAGTTTAAATATTCAACAAAATAAACCAGAAGACAGAAAGTGCTGCCTGTAGAGAGGGGTTCCGTGTGGGAGGGTGGTGAAGGGGTGGGGGAGAAATGTCTCATCTGCTGCCTTCCCAGGTGTGTTATGTTGTTGTGCTTTGTCAGTCTAGGAAAAGCAAAATGATTGTGTTCTGAGCACTCTTTAGCTAATTAATTTATTACTAGCTTTCTGCTTTTAACATATTTGAAGTGTAAACTTACAACCAAAGCTTATTAAGCAGCAGATAAAAATGTTGAACATATTTGAACTTTACCTGTATTAACCTAATAATATATTTATGAAATGATATTTGATCAGCTCTGTGGCTGGTTGAAGACCACAAAAGAGCATTAATCAAATAAATTGAGAAATATGGATGAGATTAAACAAACAATCTATTTGCCAGCTGCCGTTCAACTGCTCTGTCATGGCACGCTCCTCTTTCTCTTATCTTTTCCTTCCAGTTTTCATTCCACTTTTTATTGGTTTATCTTTTCCTGAACTCTGTTGCATTTAATTTTTCCTTTCCCTGTATTATTCTTTATCTCCTCTGTATCATGGTTTTCCTTTCATTCTTTCTTCTGCCTCTTCTTCAACCTCTCTTTCCATGCTTTTGGAGTCTAAATTAGCCAATTTTCCTTTTTCTCAGTCTTCCTGGTGGAGATTTTTATTGACCACTTCATAGCCAGCTCAACCAAACCTGGTATGTGCTTAAACCTATAAAAGCTTAAAACTAAACCAAACTGCATGTGAGTATGAAGATGTTTGCTCAGTATTAAATGCTTCTCTGCCTCTCCCAGGGTTTTCTGGCTGTTGCTGGAAGGGTGTTCTTGAAATGCTGGAGTTTTTTCTCAGCTCTTATTTTTACTTGTGCTCTCCTTATGACTTTAAAAAAGTGAATTTGACTTTGTGTCCTAAGAAAGCAACCAGGATCAAGTGGCAGACTTTTGGTTATTTGTTGGTTGTGTATCTGTACGCAGCCTGCTTTACCTGCAGCCTGACCAAGCCCAGCCACCCTGCCACGTAGTCCTGCTTTCCTCCTGGCATCGTCCTTCCTCCCCACCTCCAGGAGGTACCTTTCAGTAGGGCAAAAGGGCAAAAGGAATGAGTTCTCTGGAGGTTTTCTGGATTACCCGTCTCTGTCAGTGCCTGTAAGAGTGTCACACTGGTGGGGGGTACGTAGCAAGAGGTGAACAGGTTATTGTGTGTGACCAAGCAGTTACAATATTCAGCTTGTATCTAGTATTCAAAGATTAAAGTCTCTTAAAAGTGAAAGCACTGTTACAGAGAAGACTTGTTTGGTTTGTTTTTTTTTTTTCCCCCAGATGAAATCTATGGTGGGGATGTTCTCAAAACCAACTAAAGGAATAGAAAACTTGGTATTTCGGGGGAGGAAATTTGCTATACCTTGGCAATAAAGCTCAGGCGGTCCAGAGGAGTGTGCTGGGAGAGCTCAGCGTGCATGATGTGCCTCCGTGGATGGTGCAGTGAAGTTGCTGCAGTGAATGAGCTAAGCCACGTATGTCAGAGCCGTCCGTTTTAAGTCCAGGGAGTTACGTGATGATGCCCTCTCATACCCGTAAGGAAAGATCACTGCTGTACTGGAGTTAACAGTTACACTGCTCCTCTAATTATTGTGAAATGTTTTGGGTAACACTCGGGCACACTGACGCAGCGAGCAATCCAGGCAGCACACTGTTGCGAAGCAAAATTGATTGGGGAGGATGGAGCCAAGAGGAATATTCTTTTGCAGTTAATTATTTACTGCAGGGAGAAAGGGAAGCTGGTGGTATTTGGTTTATAATTACAGTTATCCAGAGGAAAACACTTCAAGATGATCCATTTTATTCTGTGTGTTGCCATGTATTTCTTGGTCTCCCTATAATGTCAGACCAGTGCTGTTTAATGAGTGGCCCAGTAAAAGCAAAACTTCATTACCAACTTCTGGAACACAGTTTTACAGCTTGCTGTGATACAAAATGGTCTGAATGCCTACAGTGGGAGTAGTCTTTCTGTGCTTGCTGTCTTAATGCATGAACTGCCCGCGGTGCCCATCTAATGGCAACCTGGGCTCTTGGAACAGCTTATCTCTGTGTTGAAAGGTGACTGTGGTTAAAGTGTGGGGCTGTGAACCCAGGAGCCCTGACTTTCTCCGTGGCCTTGGCTGAGCGGGTTGCCTTATCTTACAAGGCTTTCTTCTTCTTCAGGAGTGATATGACCCAGCAGATATCCACCCTGTTTGCTGAAAGTTTGGGATGTCTTGGGTGAGGGGCAGTCTGATAACGCAGCAGCAGCCCAGGTACTTGCATAATCCGGTGCTGTGGGCCAAACTGTAACTGGAGTTTTCCTTTTGCACGGATTTTGTAATAGGCCCGTTACTGATCAGACTGCTCATATGTAAGTTAAATTGAAGAGCTGAGGGAGCTGAGTTTAGATGTGTGTGTGTGGGAGCGATAACTTGACGAATACAAAAAAGAGATACTGCTGCAATGTCTCTGGGAGGGTGCCCATATATCTTCTGCTTCTTTAACATCCTTGAGAGAACAGCAGACGTGAGGGGGAAGCTGTGGCCTGTGAAATGAAGAGGATGTCGTCCTCGAAGGAGTAGAGGAGTGAGGTCTAAAAAGCCAGGGAGTAGGAGTGAGATAGAGATGCAGGTGTGCACAGCAGGGCCTGCTCTGGGCTGCCCTCTTCTCACCAGTTGAGGCTCAGTGGGAAGAGAAGAGAGGAGGAGATCAGTGGAAAAAGGCATAGTGGAGGCTGCTGTTGTGCAAGGTGGAGCATCGTTTCTCCTGCCAGTCCAGGCTGACTCAAAGCGTGGCTGCCCATCAGTGGGTGTGCGTGGGATGGTCACCCCTCAGAAGAGCAGACTGTTGAAAAATGTACACAGGAGAATCTGACTCGTGCCTGGGCAAGTTGGGATCTTGCTCAGAGGCTTGCTGAGAAGTGAGCTTCGTTCATTGGTGGTTTATTGGGGTAACAGGCTGCAGTCATGTAGGCTTTGCTCCAGAACGGGTGTTGGGTCTGCTCCGACTCTCTGTGCTGTCTTCAGCAGTTCTGTGGCACGTGTCCAGCTCTGTTCAGCCTGCTCCAAACTACGTGGAGAGAATAAGCTTGAATGTATGAAATTGGAGTCTGCAAATGATGCATTTCATCCCTCGTTCTACCCCAGACAGTTAGTGCAGCAGCCAGAGCAGTTCTGCTGTGGCACTAGGTCTTGTATTTCTGTAGTGACCGTAGTGTCTCTGCTCCTTCCCTGTGGCTGGCTTTGCTGGAGCAAGAGTGAGATGTCAGGGAGCTTAGTGTTACGTGAGGGACTGGAATTCATCCTCCAGGAAAAGGCTGGGCCTGAGAAGCCAGGCTTTGGTTGGTATGATAAATGGATTAAGCAGTAGTTGAGTATAAGTAAATAAAACGTGACTGTTTCTTGGAGGTAAATATGGGACAGACCCTGGCTTTTATATGTGCTAATCCTATAACTGACTTTTCCACCGTCTCCCCTTGAATCTCTGCCAGTTGGTGCAATGGCTCATTTTGGGTCCCACTGCTGCGAACGACACAACTCTGTGCTTTGGAGCACACAGACCTAGCAAACACTGGTGGGAGTAGAGGTACCTCCTACCTGCTTGCACACACACCTTTTGCCTCCCCTGCTTGTGTGCAGAGCCTGAATAGGTAACCTTATAATGCAACCTTGGTCATGCAAGGTTTCTTCCAATCTTGCTTCCCCTGGCCTTTTTCTGATTTGCATGATACTGTACGAGGCCAGCCAGCTTTTTTCTGGAGGGCTTGTCCCACTTTCCACGCAGGCAGCCTTGGGCAAGTGGTCTGTTCCTGACCTGCTTTGACAGGCGTCTGCTGGCTTCTTGCTCTGCTGATGTGAGAGGGAGCGCGAGGATAAGTGCTGGGGGGCTGCTGTGCTGGTTGGTGGTGTGACCTCCCATCTGGCAGCCGGTGGAGCTGCTGATGGATGGGGAAGTGCATGCGAATCTTTCTGCCTCATCATTCTGCTGGGGGATGTAGTGGCTGTGACTTCTACTCGAGTCTGTGAGAGTAAGATCTAGTCTGCTCCTAGAAGTACAGATGTACATCCTCAGTCCTGCTGTGCTCGGTCAGAGCTGACAGTTCTGCGGCTATTATGGTGGCCCCCATGAATGTCCAAATGTTGAGGTACTCGTTCTCAAAACACATGCTGGAAAGAAAGGGCCACCATGACCATGGTGAAGGTGGAAAACAGGCATGAGAGAGTCAGACCTAGGTCTGGAAGAGTGCTTCTACTCCTGCTTCTCTACAGAAGTGAGGAGGCTGCGTGCTGGTGTGGCTGGTAGTCACAGGGGTGTGAGCAGGGTCTTGCTGGGTCTGTGGCAAAGCAGGGAGATGGATGAATGAGGGTGGAAATCTCTTGACTGATCCCCGTGCAAGATGCATATGGTACAGTTGGTACAATTGTCGCACAGTTCTCTGTGCGGAAGGGATGAAAGTCACAGTATTCATCCCAGAAAGCCACCACAGAAACAACAGCGGGACACTTTTCTGAGAGTGGTTGGCAAAATTGACACAGACATGTCCAGCGATAGATCAGTTCTGTGTTCCCATCCCTGCAGTACACCCAGAGTCAAAGGATCAGGAGCCGAAGGTGTCGGGCACCTAATTAGAAGTGTTTCCAAGTGTGAAGAGTGTTGTCTTCTGCAAATACTGTCCCTTTACGTGTCTCAGTTGGTAATTTATTCTGCAGCTCTGGTAAGGTTGACTGCAGCCGTGGATGGTGCAGGGGGGCTAGGATTTGTCATGCAGATGATGAGCTGCATGGGGCTGTTGAGTAGACACAGTGATGGAGACGATTGACGTTGGACTTGGAGGTCCACCAGCTGTCTGCTTTATAAAAGTTGCTGCTGTTACCCTGCTGACTTGGGATAGGTGGCTGAGGATGGAGGGTGTTATGGAGCACATAAGCTTTTTAAACCACTGATAGTGGTTATTTAGAGCTGCAGCAAAGGGCTTTTTGTGGGCATATCACTGCAGCTTAACTTTGGCCTCCAAGAGACTGGTTTGCTACCATCCCTACTGCAAACCACAGGATCTTAGGGCTGATCCTAGCTGGAGTGTTGTCATAAGCCCACCTCAGTTCTCCTGCCGTGGGGCTACAGACCATGTCAGCAGCTCTTCAGTGTGGGCTGAAGACAAGAGAATGCCTCTGTGGGGTGAGGACAGTTCTCTTGCTATTTTGTAGCAGGCACAAGGAGGATACAAATAGGAGTAAAATGACCTTGCTTGGCTGACTGTGACAGCTAGTGTTACAGTTTTCTTCTTGAGATAATTTCCTATCTGTCATCCCAGGCAGGAATTTGGGCAGTTCTCCTGCAAGGAGAAAAGCTAAGACTTGAGACCCTGAATAACGTTTGCTTAAATAATTAGTCAGCTGATCCTCACAACTACTGCACCTTGCTATCAGGCCAGACAGGATGTCCTTCACGTTCCTTCCATGATGACTACATTAACCTGTATGGGTAAGAGAGAATACCTCTTCCACATCAGTTTACACCTTTGCTCTTCTTCTGTGGGCTATGTCCCAAGTAGCCACCCTCTTCGAGCCTATGAAGTGTCTTGGCCTGGCTGTTCCTTCTATCTGCTAGAAGTGAAAAACTCTTAAGTGACAAGTTCTGGCTGTGGAAAGTGGGATAATCTGCACATTTCTTTCTTTCTTGCTCCTTCACATTGTTTTGCTGGTAGATACGATCACTCTTACTGCTTGTGGGTAATGTGTCCCTTCCTCAAATATCTATCAGTACCTGTAGCCAAGGCAGACCCTGGGCAGGGAAAGGTGAGGCCTCTTGTTTCATTGCTAGGCAACTGAGGAGTGGAAATCCACATTGACAGGGAGAGCCCAGAGAAGAGTTGAGAACAGAAATTGCTGTCCTAGTCCAGTGCTTTGACTGCAGGAGCAGCTTCCCCCTTCCTTTGGTAACTGATGAGTGTCAAAAGAGTCAGCACCCAACTGTTGACGTGTTGCTAATCTGATTTTCTGATATGTGAATGTTTTCTCATCACAATGAACTCTAAGAAAGTAGGATTTCTTTTCCTTTTATCACTTCAAACAAGGTTGTCTTGTCTGTTGTTTTAATATTTCAGACACCCAGTCTTAGAAGTGCTGTGAGTGGAGGGCTGGAGTAGCTGACCTTTCCACATCAGTCTTCAGGCTGCAAGTGGGGCCTGTGTCTGCAGAAGTGGATACATACCCGACTGTAAAACCAAGTGTCTTGGCTTATTGTGGGTTGGAAAAACAGTAAGAAAAAATTGGGCCACTGAAAAGGGATGTTGTAGCCCCCTGGATGGGGATTGATTTAAAAACCAGAGGACTTTAGGATCTCGATTTGTGTTGGCAACAGATGGTTGCAAAATGAGCCATCCTCTCCCTTTTGGTCACCTGTGCTGATGCACTTTTTGTGGAAAGATCTGAAAAACGAGGTGCAATTAATTGACAAAGTCTTTAAGGATAAAAACGGCTTTCCAGGAAAAAAAAAAAAGAAAAAAGAAAAAAGTAGTTTTCTTCAAGAAGTTAAAAAACCCTTTAGTTTTTCTCAAAGCAGTTTCCGAGGCACCTAATCTAATCTTTCCAAAACAATTCTCTGGCAGCCAGGGATCACATATTTAAAAAAAAAACAGTGTAGAAAGGAATGTATTGTGATGGTTTAATTTGTTGCTGAAATAAGGTCACCTCTGGGGTAATTCAGAGCAACCGTGGAGTGGGTGATAAACCTGTTCAGGGTGGGAGGGGGAGCAAAGGGAGGCTGCTCAGATGAAACTGCCAATGGAAGATGCTCCTGCAGAAGTAGAATTACTGGAATTCAGGTTCATCTTCTTCCTCCTTTGATTCTAATGGAGCTGTAGCCTGTTCACGTCTTCTTAACAGGGTAGATGTTGTCATGTCCTTGCAGTGACAGCACGGGAGGTTTTGCTGGTGAATCTCCCAGGCAGGTGGTAGGGGAGACCCTCTGGCACTGCTCAGCTTTAGAGATTAAATAAATGCAGAAGAAAAGGTGGAGGATAACAACACATAAGGTACAGGTCCCTGTACCTTCTAGTCCTTTGTTGGGCACTTCTAAAGGCCCAGGGCAACCAGCTGGATATTGTAGTTGCCAGTCCACGTGTGCAAATGGAGCTGTGTGAAGCTGTCCTGCAACATCCACCATTTTAAGGAGAAAACAAGAGCAGGATGCACTTGAGAAAGCAAAGGGAAAGCCTGCCCAAGGTTTTGGAGGAAGACACACAATTTTGAAAAGAAATGAGGTATGGACTTTTCCTCAAGAAGAGCATTGTCTGAAGTGTGCTCCTCGTGAAGCAGTGGGAAGCTGAGTTTTTTCAGAGCATGCTACTTAAGTACGTGGGTTTTTGCCCAGCCCTGGGATTGCATTGCAAGGGGGTTATGAGCTCTTGTTCTTGTTTGTGTAGTGACCATGGGCTGGCAGGCAATCCTGCATCTCTCAGGTCAGTTCAGGTTTTCATCTCCTGTATTTCAAAGCCTGCATCTAGAATGAGTTTATTTGATTCATGGAATAAACCCCAGGGGAGAAGAAAAACAAAAAAAGTAAAAACACCAAACAAAACCAACAAACAACTCACCACCACTAAAACAGATCCAAATAATCAAACAGCTCATGCTGCAGAACTGAGATGTGACTGGAAGATGAGGTGTGGAGGTGAACAACCACTAGTCATACTTGTCCAGTGTGGCTCGCTCTGTGGGGCAATGAGAGCAATACCTGTTGGGATTAGGATGCAAAGAGAGAACATTTAAAGTCTGAGGCAAGAGGCTGCAAACTCAGTGGCAGTCGTCCACTGGTGTGGAAGAAAAGCTCTGGTCTCACTGTGGGTAAATGCCATGCAGGCTCTTCCATGCCTTTATCTTTTTTTCCTATCTGATTTGAGGGCCCTTTGTAACAACTTATTCCTCATTCATCCTGCTCTCAGGGATGTTACTCTGCCTGCAGTCACCATGGGAGCTTCATTTTCTTATTTCTGTAGCACAAGGGCTGATGGCCTTCTCTTCAGTTGGCCCCCAAAATGACTTGGATCCACTTGGAGTACAGAGGGATGAAGTTTTCTGGTGGTAGGTACTTCAGGACATGGGCCTTTCCTCCACCACTTGAAGTATAGTGTTACCTTCGGGGACTGGAAGTACTTTCATGTTGGGTCCAGTGTGAAATAGTCCCTCTCTGAAGAGTTTATGAGCTAAGTGCAAGATGGGGAATGTCAGGGTGTGGTTCACCTGTCTAGATGTTGACATCTAACATCCCAGCTGCTTACTCTCTGACCCCCTACGAAGGCAGTGGAGGAAACAAGCACTTTCATTTCATCCTTATGCAGATAGATACTTGAAACAGATCAGAAAGATGGTGCCTGTCTCTTCTCATTCAGTCTTTTTATCATCAATGATGGGCTTTCATGGAGACATCCGTGTTGTGTAAGATGAATCCCACCTTGGCTAGATACTTTGAGCAGGTTGGGGTAGCACAAAAAGAGAGCAAAACAGCACTGAATGTAACCTGTCCTTGTCTTAGCTCTGTGCTGTCTCATTTGGTAAACCAATGCTTCTTCATTTGCTCAAGAAGCTACTCTTCATTTTGGTTCCTTGCTGGCCAAGAGCTGGGGGAACATCATCCAGACAGCAATAGGAAGATGGAGTTAAACATCTCTCAGAGGTGCTCCTAGCAAAGGTGCTAGGACAGAGCTCCAGTCCATCCCAGCTCTGCACCAAGGGACATTTTAACCAAGTGAAGGCATAAAGTGTTGGTAGGAATGGGGCAATTTTGTCCCTGATTCATCCTCTCATACCAAGGCCAAGCAGCTGTCAGCATAGGTCAGGGGTTACTCGGATACTTCTCAGAAGCTCCTGACCTCATGGATGTACCCAAACAGCAGTCCTGTTGTATTGCAGTGGAGATAGACATGAGATCTCTAAGTCTGGAGCTGCGGCAAGGGCATGGGGGTTTCAGATTGTAGATTAAGGTATCGTATGATCAGGAGCCCTGCGGTGCCTCTACAAGGGTGTTCCAGGCTAGGTGGCTAAGCCCCTTTCTGTTAGAGCTTTTTCTGAACACTCAGGTGCTATTAAATGCCTTAAAATGGGCCCTTAGGGGTGATGGACCCCATCTCTGTACTTTTGTAACCCACCTGAGCTGAATCTTCAGGGTTGCTCTTAATACCCTGGTGTGGTCTGCAGGGAGCAGGTTGGAGGAGCCCCAGAGCTGTTCTTGAAAGAACTGGAAAAACAAAGCTGAGCTGACTGGAAGGAATAAAGCCTGGTAGCCTGGGGAGGATTTTCTTGACTGGCTGACTCTTCCCCTTTGATGGGGAGCACTTGTTCCATCATGCCTTTTGATGGGGAAGAATTAGCCCGGTGGCAGAAATGTGATGCACTGGGCGTTTCGGCAGCAAAATAAACCTGTCCATGGCAAGAGCCTGCAGAGCTCAAACTCGGCCTTCGAGTCCCTGTGCTGGCAGCTGGGTGCAGCTTCTCCCTTCACCTCGTGCCTCTGTAGTCAGCAGTAAATCTTAGGGCCCTGAAGAAAACCAGGGCCCTAAACTTGTGCTGTAATTCCCATCAGTTCAGATACCCATGAAATGGTGGTTAGCTCTGGAGTGTCTCTGGAAGTCTACTGTGTGCACTACGCTCACTTCAAACTTTGCAATAGCAGGGAATTTATTAGGGGGAAAAATTTGTGGCAGACCCCAGGTGGGAAGCACATGAACCATGCTACAGAAAAAGGTAACAACCCAAACCTTTACATTCCATAATATAGTGTATTTAATCCTGCTTTGGCAGGGGGGTTGGACTAGATGATCTCTAGAGGTCCCTTCCAACCCCTAATGTTGATTCTATGTTTTTCCTCGCTTCATAATGCATCTGATCTTTCCCTGCTCTCTTTCTCAGCTACACGTGTCCACCACAAGCTTTTCTACTTTCCTACTCATGCTTCTAGGGGACAGAGAGGGTGAAGAAGAGCATATGAAAACTTTCAGGAGGCTTTTAATTCTGGAGAGAAGGTATGTCAGGGCCTCGTCGTTAAGACCCACAGTCCATGTTTTGCTCTGATACTTTCCTTGTTGTCCTTCCCCTTT
The DNA here is from genome assembly GCA_027560015.1 of Chloroceryle amazona. NCBI lineage: Eukaryota > Metazoa > Chordata > Aves > Coraciiformes > Cerylidae > Chloroceryle > Chloroceryle amazona. Next base: position 33,943 of record JANHFX010018087.1, on the reverse strand, counting down.
GAACTTTGGTAAAGTAAACAGAGTCCATGTTTGAAGAGCGTCCCAGCAGACAGGTGTCTGGCAGTGTTGGGTCCTTGAAGTTTCTCGGTGTTTCTGCTGCCTGTAGCCTCTTGCCTGGTCACCAAAGCATTGTCGGTGGCACTGAACAGCGAACGTGCACCTGCCCCTTCTGCCTGCTCACTCAGTGTGACTCCTGTTACTTCCAACCTGCTTTTGACGCATGGAAAGAAGGGGGAAGCGTTAGCTCTGGCAAAAGGGCACTTTTTCCTGGTTAGTTTTTGCCACCAACAGTACTGAGTCAACAGTTCATAGGTCTCCGGGTAATGCACAGCGGCATCATTTGCCTGTTTGCCCTCCTGGTTGAACCTGAATGTGTAAGCTGGTGGGAGAAACCAGGATCCATCACTCTTTCAGGAGGGTTTTAGAACTATATGACCTTCATAAATAACTTTCCTAATCACATAAATGTGTAACTAAATCTAGGTGGACAAGAGGAGAAGGCTCCAGGGACACCTTATAGCAACCTTCCAGTATCTGAAGGGGGTCTACAGGAAAGCTGGGGAGGGCCTGTTTCCAAGGGCATGTAGCAATAGGAAAAGGGGCAATGGTTTTAAACAAGAGCAGGGTAGATTTATTTAGATTGGACATTAGGAAGAATCACTTGGAATACTGCATCCATGTCCCAGGAGGGACATGGACCTCATGGAGCAGGTCTAGAGGAGGGCCACAAAGATGCTCAGGGGGCTGGAACACCTCTCCTACCAGGACAGGCTGAGGGAGCTGGGATTGTTCATCCTGGAGAAGAGAAGGTTCTAGGGAGACCTAACAGCCCCCTTCCAGTGCCTGAAGGGAGCTTATAAAAAGACTGGAGAGGGCCTGGTTACAAAGGCCTGGGGTGAAAGGACAAGGGACAATGGTTTTAAATTAGAAAAGAGTAGATTTAGATTGGATGTAAGGAAGAAGTTCTTTACCATGAGGGTGGTAGAACACTGGAACAGGTTACCCAGGGAGGTAGTTGAGGCCCCATCCCCGGAGACATTCAAGGTCAGGCTTGATGAGTCTCCTAGCAACCTGCTCTAGCTGAGGATGTCCCTGCTCGTTGCAGGGGTGTTGGACTAGATGGCCTTTAGAAGTCCCTTCCAACCCAAGGCATTCTATGATTCTAAGGCTGTGTCAAGCCTTTGGTGAGGGAAATGGTACAACACGATCAATTTGTGTCTCGTGCCCTGGGCTGAGCTGACCTTTGGTAAGATTTTACCTTTGGGGTGGGAAAACTGCTCCCATCGCAGGGAAGCCCCATTCCCTCCTGTACTCCACCAAAGACGGCTTCGCTTTCTGATTCAGCTCTGCAAATACCACCGAGTGGCTTCAGAGCAGGTATCAAGCTGGCTGGTGTGATTTCCCTGGTGAAGGCGAGAGCGAGGGAGAGAAAATTGAAGCAGCTTGTCTTAGTCTGAGTCAGCATCGCAGAGCTGCGAGCTTGTCTCTGTAGAGTCTCGTGGAAGGTCCCTGCCTTATCTGCCTTGATATTTTGCTGCTTGCACAACTTGCACATCTCATAGATGCAAATATTTTCCTGGGGTTGGTCCTGGTTGCCCAAGGAGGTTGTTTGTTCAAATTCTCATGCTTTGCAATTAATATAAGCTTGCAATTAATAGAAGCTTCTCAACTCTGCATGAGAGAAACAAGAGGAAGTGGCGCTGGGTGGTTTTTTCCCCCCTTCTCCCTGTTGTTGTTCCTCACCAGCTGGCAAGTTTGAAACGAGCCTGTTGTGGTTGTTTTGTGTTTTGTTTGTTTTTCGTTGTTTTTTTTTTCCCCCCTTAAGGAGCAACATGTTACCACAAATTCTGCTTCAGAGAGGTTGTGGGAGCTTTTGTCCACTGGTGTTGTGGCTGCCGCAGATGGTAGGTAGCTCGGCGGGTGCCCAGCCTGCGAGCTGGGTCTGGTTGCTGTGCGTGCCAGCCCAGCTGAGCAGCACAGTCCTTCTTCCCTGCCCCATTCCCACCCTGGGAGCATCGAGTTGGACTCAGAAATTACTCGTAAGATATGGAAATGATCCCCTCAAGGAAACAGTCGCTAGGAACAACTACAGAAAGTCTTCACTTTTGAACATGCAGCTCTTTCACAGTTTTGGTGGTTTGGGTTGGTTTGGTTTCTGGTGGTGGGTTTTTTTTGTGTTCTTTTCTCTGCTCTGGGAGATGGTAGAGCTGCCTCGCTCCTTCATGTCATCACCCAGGTCGTGTAAGAATAGTGAAGTTCACACCATAGGATGTTGTTGGAGGAATCTGAACCTGTTGTGTTGTGAATAAATAGCTTTTCTCCGCCTCGTTCAGCCAAGGCAGCATTATCTCAAGAGGGCTGTGTGAAGTGAGTGTGGAACGGCTGCGCCAGGCACCGACACAGCCCATGGAGATATTTGTGTGCTTCTCTCCTGAGGCAATCTATGACAACTGGCTCCTTTAGAGGGTAAATTCCCTCCATTTTAGTACAGGTTCAAAAGGAAAAAAGCAATGTAATCTAAATTAGATTTAGACCTGGAAAGCATGCTTCATAGAGTCGTAGAATGGTGTGGGTTGGAAGGGACCTTAAAGATAATCTTGATTCAACTCCCCTGCCATAGGCCGGGACACCTCCCACGAGATTGGGTTGCTCAAAGCCTCATCCAGCCTGGTCTTGAACACATCCAGTGATGGAGCATCCACAGCTTCCCTGGGCAACCTGTTCCAGGGTATCACCAGAGTATTTCCAGAGTAACTCTGAAGGAAGCACTTCTTCCTCATTTCTAATCTAAATCTCCCTTCTCTCAGTTTGAAGCCATCGCCCCTCATCCGGTCACTGCAAGCCCTTGTAGAAAGACTCTCCTCAGCTTTCTTGCAGGTCCCGTTCAGATACTGGAAGGCCACAGTAAAGTCTCTCCAGAGCCTTCTTTTCCCGAGGCTGAACACATCTGGTCACATTGGTGTCATCTTCAGACCTTGCAGCCATGTGCAAGTCCTTTGGTGGAAAAAAAAAAAGCCAACTGCATGAATTTTTTTATCTGATTGGGGTTTTGACTGTTAGCTGAAGTCAGATTTTGTGTTTGAGTTGGCATGGTGTGTCCTGAGTTTGATCAAAACTGTTGAAGTAGGGGCTGATAAAGCATGTGGAATAGCAGCCACACCTTGGAACACCTGCTTTATGGGTAAGAAATACTAACTTCAAATACACTTTTCAGTGCAGGTCTTAGACCCTCTCTGACCCATGAGAGGTCAAAGACAAGAAGTGTTATATGAGGTGATAAAATATGATTCGTAGGGTTTTGAGTCCAGATCCTGGACTCTGATCAGCTTCTTTCTGTGGGATCTTTCTGTTTTTAAAAAAGCTTTTTGCAAACATTTGATTTGTTTGTTTATTTTTGATTTCATTTCATTCGTTCAGCTGGAGTTCTGGGGTGGGAACAATGGGAGCTAGGTAAGAACCATACACACTACGCTGCATCATGGCCTTGAAGGTTCACTGTAGTGTCCTTGCACATGGACATCAGGGAGATGCTTTCTGAAAATAAGAGTGTTTTAGGAGGGAAATCAAAGAGCAGTTTGTTTATAGTTAGGTGTGAATGGCATCCAAGAGTGAGAAACTGCTGTGCATGCCTTAGGAGCCCTGAGAAATAGCCCTGGAGAGCTCTGCTGCTTGTCAGATGAAGCAGGGAAACTTTGCCAGCACATCACCCCTTTCCAAAACCTCACCGGTGGCTTGTGTCTCTTCCAGGCTGCTGTGAAAGCACGTGACCACATTTGACATCTCACAGTGCTGGCAAAACTGTGAAAATTCAGAGTTCAAGCTTAACTTCTGAATTTATTCTTCTAAAGAAGGACCCTTGTCCTACTGAGGCTTTGAGGAGAAATGGACCTGTGAAATAGAGCCCCTGACCGCAGACACTTTAATGGTTCTCTGCTCCCTTTAAGAAAAAAAAACAAACCCAAACCACTAAAACTGTGAAAGAGCTGCGTGTTCAGAAGTGAAGACTTTCTGTAGTTGTTCCTAGCGACTGTTTCCTCAGGGGGATCATTTCCATATCTTATGAGTAATTTCTGAGTCCAACTCGAAGCTCACAAGATTGATCATGTCATGACAAGAGCCAGGCAGCTTGCATCATCCGATGAGACTGGATCCTCTTTACCAGTGCTGGTTCACATCATCTTGCCGTTTTCTTGCTTTTTCCTAACCACCAGGGTGAAGGAAAAACCAAGCCAAAGAACCGTGTGACATTTAGCGTTATTCAAGCACTCTTGCAAGTCTTGGATGATCAGCAAAGGCACTATGGACAAATTCTGTGGGTGAGTGGAGTGGGAGAGGAACCCTAAACACAGGACCAGGCTCCTACTGCTTGAGGAGTCACTTTGTAGCTGTTACAGTTCACATTTATGGTAGCAGACAAAAGCCTGAAGCTGTGAAAAGGGATGCAGCCACTGGTCTGAGGGAGCACGTGGACTGTGGTCTTTGGCGCATGTCACAAAATTGTTTTGGTTGGAAGAAACCTTTAAGGTCATCAAGCCCAGCCGTTGACCCAGCACTGCCAGGTCACCACTAAGCCATGTCCCTCAGCACCACATCCCCATGGCTTTGAAACCCCTCCAGTCATGGGGACTCTACCTGGGCCAGGCCTTGACAAACCTTGAAGGGAAGAAACGCTTTCTAATGTCCAACCTAAACCTCCCCTGGTGCAACTTGAGGACATCTCCTCTTGTCCTGTCACTTGTTCCTTGGGAGAAGAGACCAACCCCACCTGGCTCCAACCTCCTGTCAGGGAGTTGTCAAGAGCCAGAAGGTCTCCCCTGAGCCTCCTTTTTTGCCAGGCTGAACAACCCCAGGTCCCTCAGCCGTTCCTCACCAGAGTTATGCTCTAGATAAGAGCACATCCCATCTTTATGTCCCTCCAGCCCTGTCTGGAATGCCCTTAGTGGTATTTGTCTTGACCTGAGAGACAGTCGCATCTGAGGTTTTTGGTGCCCTGAGGTCCAGCTCCCAAGCCCCTTTTCACAAAGCACGGCTGAAGTGTCAGCGCTTCAGTTCTTGTGCCTTTGCTGGTGTCTGCAAGGGCGGATGCTGAACACACTGGTAACCAATACAATAAAAGGTCAGGACCAGTTTGCTGGTGGTGGGGGGGCTGATGGCAAAGGGCGATAGCATGGATGCTCCCATTCGCAGAATGATGTAGGTCCTGTTACAGATCTCCCCCCGCCCCCGGTCTAATAACATATGGAAAATATAACACATTTTAGCTCTTGGAGCAGAGTTGTGTTAGTGTATGCTGGAGGATTGAAGGTTGATGCTTGGGTTGAAGGGAGGTTTGGGTTTTGTTTTATTTATTTCTTCTATTTTAAACCAAATCCAAAGAACCATGAGTCAGCTTGATCGCTGCTTCAGCAGTTCCTCCGCAGTGGTCCCCAGGCGTTGTCTGACAGATGCCTGCACCTCCCCTGGGATGGATGAACTCAGAGACACTGTGTGACAAGTGCAGGCTTATTTTTGTCATCCTCCTTGCTGAAACTCCTTAGGGAAGCTCCTGTGTGTCCTTAGGAGCTGGTCGGAGGGGACAGGAGGAGATGCTTTGTGCCTCATAGCAGAGGATCCTGGGAAGACACTCAGCTGCTGATCCCAGGAGCAAGTTCTCTGTCCCAGCACCCACCAGCTCCCTGAGCAATTCCTCACGGCAGCCAGATCTCCAGGGAGGATGAGACAAGTCAGCCACCTCCTGCCTTCTGCTTTATGATTGCAGACTTCTATAGCGGCTCCCTAGGCACCCTCTGTGCCTTCCTGGCTGAATGAAGGTGTATTTTTAACCCATCCTTTCTCAGGAGATGTCAGTCTACATGATGCTGGGAGGGATAAATGCTTCAAGTGAACTAAGATTGAAAATTAAAATAGAGAGTTCCTCAACCAGGGTTGACTGTCTTGGCTTTAGTGTCTTCAGTGCAGGGATGCTACTTTTTACCCAGTCCTTAAGGTGATCCTTTGAGGTCAGATCTCAGTTTTGGTACTCTGGTGTTTAGTTCCAACTCCTCAGCTTGGACTGTCCTAAACCTAAATCCAGTGACCGACACTGTGTTTCCTTTTTCAACGCCTCTGCAGTGTGTGCTTCCCCAGCATTGCAAAGGTGTGCTGGAGCAGCAGGGTTGGAAAGTTGGAGAGGCTACTGGGAGATGGTGGGACCCCAGGAAAGAAAATGGGAAGTTTTTTATTTGCACGGCGCCCACCGAGATCTACGCTGTGGCATACACTCTTTCCCTGTGTGTCGGTTTTCCGTTCGCCAAGTCAGGTGCTCAAGCGGGGTTGATTGTCTTGG
>JANHFX010018087.1:0-27518 GCA_027560015.1 Chloroceryle amazona | reverse complement strand
GTGGGACCCCCGGAAAGAAAATGGGAAGACATATATATGCAAGTGCCTGACAAAGAGAAGTGATGTTTATAGACTGGGGACCAGGTGTTTGGGATTCCAGTTGGTGGCTTCAAGAGATAAAGGTTTGAGTGTTGCATGGGCAGCAGGGACAACCAGAGCTAAAAAGATAGAAAATCTCCAAAGTGGAAACTTTGGTGTAGGAGCTTGCCTTCATGTTTGAGATAATCTGTCAGGATGAGACCCTGCTCTGGAACTAAAGGTGGTTTCTGCTGGAAAGAAGAAAAGAAATTTTTGGGCTATGTGAGAATCCCCTCAAACCTCTTGTGCCCGGCTGTCGCTCAGCCTGCCCTAAGGAGGTTCCCTTACAGTAATTACAGTGAATTGCACCTCAAAGTTCCAAAAGAATTCAAAAGTTGGTTTATTTTCCCCACGTAATGTGCATGACCTTTTCTCACTGCTGAGAAGGGCAGGGATCTGCGTGGGGAGCTTGCTGTGCAGGTGTTGGTCTGTGGTGGAGGTGCGCTGCCAGGCCTGGCAAAAGGAGGCTTTGTCCAGAAGGGCACCTGCAAGCTCAGGTTGTCCTGTTTTACTTTCCTCAAGCTGGGACTTTTCCAGCTTGTCCTGCAGACACTTTGGGCTGTGCTTTGCCTGGTCTCTGTGTACTCTCAGGAGAAACCAGATGCTGAAGAATGGGGGTGAAATCCTGTCTGTGGGTGGTGTAAGCACCAGCTGTGTCTGGTCACCAGGTACCTGCCAGGGTGGTACCAATGGTGGGCAGGTGTTGGTCTCTGCCTGACTTCTCTGCTTCTCCTCCTACTGAAGACACTCTTTGTCTAAAGACTTGAAGGTTGTCTTCTTTCTGTTTGCAGTTGGGATCTCATGTCCAAGCTCCCTTGTATCTTTTGATCCATTCACTTCGTGAACAGTGTCTCTGTGCCACGGGGAGTTGTCATCACTGAGGCTCAGGGTACAGCATGCTTCCTATCTGCACCTCTTCCAGACAAGCAATTCTGGTTAATGTGACTGGAGGGAGCACTTGCCAGTGCTGTCTTGCTGGTCCAAGTGAAGATCAGAGCCCCATGTTGCCCTCTTATCCATCAGTTGTTCATCTGTGTAGAGGAACACCTAAGTTGAGTCAAAGAGGTAGGGCAGGGTCTCTGGAGCTTGATGGCCACATCAAGTGCGGCACCAAGGGTGGATCTAGATCTACTCGTTGCCTGTACCAGGAATGTCCCGAGGGACTAGGGATAAGTTGAGGAATTTCAAGATGATGTAGGTACACCTAACCTTTAGGCATTATCAGAGGGACCTCAGCCACTGTGCTGCTCTCAGAGGTTTTGCTTGTTTGTTAATCAGCTTGTCAGGTCTCAGTGTTGAGGTGGAGCCACATCTCACACAGGTTTGGTGTCTTGCTTCTCTGTGGTTTCTTTTCAGCCCTAGTGTGCCTGTGGATGCTGGCTGTGAGCCCACCCAAATCCTGTGTGTCCTTGTTGCTGCAGGCTCCCAAGGAAGCTCTAGAACAAAGTACCCTCCCTGCCCTGCTTCTGCTGATGGTGCAGGTCTGCCAGCAGATGCTGGAGACTGTGAAAGAGGTGATGGGAGTAGGTCTTGTGCTCCTGTCCCCTGCCTAATCAATTGCAGCCATTGATGAGAAGCAGTCTTGTGGCTAAAGCTCAAAGGTGGGGGAGCAGAAACCCCCAACTTTACTATAAGTTTCTTGTGTGACCACCAGCGAGTCACTGAATTGCTGTGGGTCCCTCATTGCAGGGTGGAGTTGCTATTTCCTTGATCTCCTGAGGGGTGAGTTCCCAGAGGTGGGCTACATGAACGTGCATGGAGCCTGCTCAGAGTTGAAGGAGCATGTCTTCTGCATCCACTCTTGCAAGACAGGCAGGATGAGTCCCTGTGCAGTGTCCCCTTGTCCCTTCAGAGCCAAGAGAGAGATCTCTCCCTCTTCAGTCTGGAGAGCTGTGATCTCTGCATGTTCCATCCCACTTGGAGTGGATCGGTGCTGTGACAGTGATGCATTTAAATAACCCACCCACGGCAACATCACTCGGATTTTTTTATTGCAATCCAGATTGCTGCAGAGGGAGGGGACACAAGTCTCACATTACTGAACCGAAGGTGGCTGAGATGTACCATGAGCAGCAGAGCGAGGTTCGGCTAATCCAGGACCCAGACTTAGCAAAGTTGGCCAATCCAAACTTGTATCTCACATCTTAACCTTTGGATGTCCCTGTTCCTCTCAGCGTCATGTGATGGTTGCTCAGGTATTGCTCACATGCTGAGCTGGTCAGCTCTGCCTGGCTTCAGAGCTGGTCCCAATGAGTTCCTTCATCTTGGCTGCTGAAGGGCTGGGTTTGGAGATCCTCTTTATACCTCTGTGCCATCCGTGCTCACTGTCCCCATCCCTCTAGACTGCAGCTGGCCACTGCTGCCGTTGCTGGGTCCATAAATCAGCAGCGTGCCCCTGAATATCTGCTGCATAATGACTGATGCATATTCATGTGGGTGACAGCATGGAGTCACCTGGCTAATAACATGTCCCGGTGGGAAGGAGAGCGGCCATGGGGTCCCACCAGCAGGTGCCTGCTCATTTCCTTTTATGTCCTCTTCCTGCTGCCCCTGTGTCGTTGGCTTCCTGAAGTGCCCCATCACTTGCTTTTCTAAAACATTTTCCTCAACTCCTTATCCCAGATCTGCTGAAGCAAACCCCACAGGTGAGGTTTTGGTGCCTCCTTCCCCTTCGTCCCCGCTCTGCTAATGGGGATTCGTGCCTGCAAAGGCGCCGCAAGGGCTAAAGGAATGCAGAAGGATGATCGTTATATTTGATCGCCTAAATTAAATGCCTCACTAATAAAGGAGACACTCTGGAAGTATCTGACTTTGGCTGTTTGGGGTCACTTAAGCTGTTTCTTTGAGCTCTGTCTCAGAACGAACTGTATGAGCAGCTTTTTATCGGTGTCCCCATGGGAATGGAAAGGTGAGAAGGGAACTCAGGTCTTCTTCCCTCATGCCAGGATGGGCTGCCCCTGTGGAGATGACAGTACTGCACCTCTGCTGCTCTACTCTCCCAGTGCCACTGGCTCCCTGTCTGGACCTCCCCACTGTAGTACGACAGGACCAGGACGTGTGCTGCATGCACCACTTCATTCCCGGGGACCACAGCTCTCCAGCATTCTTATAATACCATATTGCTCCTAAACCTGTCCTCTTAAAAAGTTTCTTATCCATTAAATGTCAAAAGAAAAATGATTAAAAAATAAAGGCATTATCAAAGCATTTTTTGAAAATTCCCAGCTGCAGATGCCCTGTTTTCTTATCCATTTCTTTGCTGTAAAAATACCTTTGTGTCAGGATTTAAAGCGAGCAGGAAGCTGAACAGCCAGACCCTATTTCCATTGCAAATTCTTCTCAGTGAAAACGGCTTGGATGGGTTTCCTGAAACCAGCTTCCTAATTTTTTCCCTGTCAGCAGTGGTTTGGGAGGAGCAGGGAAGGATAGAGAGGGAGAGGAGAATAGAAATCTTATAGGGATGCACTTCTTCACTACAGGGTATGGTATTTTTTGGCCCAGTGTGCATCGGTGGTGCTTGGGTTGGGCCTGGCCCTTTTCTGAAGTGGTGTACAAGGCCACCTTACACCAGTGGCTTCCCCTTTTCTCGTGGGGAAGACAGCAGCGGTACTCAGCCTCCCTCTCTGCTCCCAGCCCTACCTGCATCGCCAGTTGCTTATCCGTGCATCAGAGCATCTGCCTGCGCCAGCTGCCTGTGCCCGTGACCCAGTTGTGATTTCATTAGGATAATTGGAGAGCTGGGCGCATCTTACAGCACTCTGGGCTTTCCCGCTTGATGTACCCTGTCTCCCCAGTCATCTCTGCCCAGGGAAGCTGGGCTGGGGACAGCTGCCAACCCTGACAGCCCAACACAAAGGCCCAGCAGGAAACCAACGGCTTTCCCATCCAGAACCTGTACTGGAAGCTTTTTCTCTCATGTGAAGACCCCAGATGGGAAGTTACATTGCCTGAATTTAGTTCCCAGCTTTACCACCCATTGATTGCTTTGGGCCAGTCCCTTGGCTTCTTCACATCCCCTTGGCCTGTCTGTACAGGAAGGAGGATGGTGTTTCTGCTCATGCATGGCTCAGCTCTAGCACTGGGAGCTCTATCTCTTCCAGCTTGGTGGTGAGATCTGACTTTGTCCTTTCTTCCACTGTTGCAGTAGAGCCAGGCGACTGCAACCTGCTGTAGCTTGATGGCAGGGCTGGTGGGTCCCAGGAGAAGCTGTACCTTTCCCCAGCAGTTTGTCCTTTTGACACCAAGACGACCAGGCAGAAGACATCAGGCACTTTAGGAAACTAGTCTGGAGACAGCATCTCTCGTAATCCCACTCCCTTACTGGGCAGCATCTGGCACAAAGCCTGACATTCTGGGTCCCTGTTAATAGCTGTAATTACAGAGATCCACTTACCCTGGCACTACGTGCTCGTCTGGTCCAAGCTTCTACTTCATCCTACTTATATCTTGTGGGAAAATCAATACAATTTGGTACAGAGTCTCAAGATTGCTCAGAGCCTGGGTTTGTGGTTGTTTACCACACATTGAAGCCGTTACAGTTATTAGTGTCTGTAATGTGGGTCTTGTTTTAAACCTTCCTGGGTGCCTGTCCATCTCTTCAAGGTACATCATGTTGCCTTTCACCCACCCCATTTATGTTTACTGATGGGATTTTAATGCAAACAGAGGTTAAAAGCTGCCTCTTCTTCTCCTGAGCTCCACCTTGACCTCTCCGTTGCGTGAGTATGTTCTTCATTTGTTTTTCTGAAGAAGGCTGGGAGGCCTGGGAGAAGCCTCTTTGCCAGGGTGGGTGGAGAGCTGCCAGCCCAGGCGGGGAAGCGGCTGCCTCTGAACCACCTGCTCAGCCCTGGGAGGCTGGAGAGGAGATGAAAGCGGAGGAGCCCTGGCAGTTTCAGTCTTCTGCAGCGAGAGCTTTGCCTCCCTCACAGCACTTTCCCACATGCGTTGGCAGACTCGGTGCTAGGTCCTAAGTCCTGACTGCAAGAAAAGAGCTCAGATTTTATTTGATTGCCCCCCATTGTCCCAGCTTGCTTCATGATGTGTTCCTGCCTACGTGAATCCACTTTTACCAGGGTTTCAGACAAAGCTCCTTTCTCCTCTTCCCTTACTCTTGCTCATCCAGTCTCAAGCAGCACGTAAATCTTAGATCATGAATCATGGGCATAATTTAAAAACTGTCTTTGAGTTCTTCAGACTGCTGGCCCTGCCAGATGTGGACAACTGGTGTTTTCAGCTAGTGACTTAGGTGCCAGCCCAGGTGGTCTCTCCCATCTGCTGGTGGTTTTCTAAGGATCTGTGTTAGTTACCTTGGAAGACTGGCTCTTCAGCAGAGACTGTGGTGGGATGGGCTTCTTGCCTTCAGGGAGAAGGGTAGAGTGGTGATGGTGGGAGGTGAAGATCCCACTGATTCGCAAGCGCATCCCAGCACCCACCAGAGTTTCCTGTGGGCGTGCTGCTCCCCGTGCACGTGCGTGATGCTGGAGATGTGGGTAGGAGCAGTCCTGGTTTATAAGCTCCTGAGATAGGGGGGCTGCTCATCTTTTTTGGAGTACAGTGGTTCTGGTGGCCTGTATTGGCTTGGAGTGGGGGGCAGCTCCTTCACCCAGTGGGAAAGCTCTTGGGTAGCTGGTTTGTTCTTTGGATTTATTGTGTTCTTCACTTGTGCAAGTTGCTTGCTGGTTGGGGTGGAGTAGGCAGAGCTGCCCACCAGTCATTTTTCTAAGAGTAAACTGGCAACAGAGAACTTTATTAAGAATGCTTATTATTTGAGAGGGAAAGCAGGGATGGTGTAGCAGGACCCACTTACTGGTAACAGCCTTTTACTCAACTGTCAGATAGCTGAAGCAGGACCCAGGGAACAGAATATGGTTGGCAGCTGTGGTGAGTATGGTACTATCTTGTTTTTCTTTATCCTTCCATCTCTTCTGGAGAGGGAAGATGAGCAGGGACTTCCCAAGCCCTTTGTGGTTGGGTAGTCTCTGGCAGAGGGCTTGCGTTGCCAGAGGTGCTTCAACTGGAAACTGTGCAAGGGCTGGGCTCGGTGGTGCCTGTTCCAGACCTTGTGCAAAGCCATGGCTTGCACCTTGCTGCTGGGACATGTCCTTGGCTGCTGTGGAGAGAGAGGCGAGCCCTCTCTTCCAGACTTGCCTGCTCCTCAAACCTGCCCGCGGCTTTCTGCTATTCTTCCTCCCAGGCTTCTCCTTGAATGTGTGTGCGCCTGTGTTCTGAGCCTCCCACATGATGTCATTCCTTGCCCCTTTCCTTTTTTTTCCCCAGCACAAAAAATGTCGTGCCCAGTCTCTTGGGACAGGCTGCCTCTTCCTTCAGGTCTTGAAGAGCTTGCAGAGGATGGAAGAAGCCATTCTGTTCCTCTTTATTTTTTTCTTTTTTTTTTTTTTTTCCAATAGGAGACATTTATTATCTCCAAGTTGTTTCTCCAAAGCAGGGCCAGCATTTGCAACTTCTATTCCATCTTTGGCATCCCTCTCTCTCTATTCGTCTGTGGGCTGCATTGTCTGAGTTCGTGGGTATGCAGCCAGCAATCCAACAACATAACATGGGTTAGATTTGCAGCCCAGTTGTTAATTTAAAAAAGCAACAAGTAAATTAAAACAAAGCTCTGGATAGGCTGTGATTGGTAAAGGCATCAGCTTGCCAGCCTCATTTCCTTCACCTCTTGCAGGCCACAGAGAACATCAGTGTTGTGGCTCTTGAGTGACAAGAGGCATTTCACATGGCTGGAGAGGTTCCTCCAAGCCCAGTGGGGGCCGTGTTTTGTGATGCTGCTGACAGCCCTGCGCATGAGCAGCTGGAGGAGGCTGGGCAGTCACCGGGGTGAGCCAGCAGGGTTTGCCTTGTCAGTGTTCTGAAACTGCTGAGTAGGATCCCAGGCTTGCCAGCATTTGTGGTCTAAGGGCTTCTCAGTTCCTATGGACAGAGCTTTTGGAGGAAAGGGGTCCCAATCTGAGATGTGTCCAGGGAGATTTGCAGAAGGGAACCAGCCTTCTGATGCCTTTACATGCAGAGACCTCCAATGGACAGGTAAAGGGTAAACATTCAGTAATGAACTGTGGTAAAACTTCTGTCATAGCTGGCCCCAGTATGGTGGTGCTGGGGGAAAAAAAAAAATCTGTCTCCTGGCTTGTTTAGTTGGCTTGATGTCCATCCTGGATGAAAAACAAGGCAATGGGAGGAAAGGGAGCACACAGAGAAAGCTGGAATCCCACTGCCAAGTCCCTTTTGCTTGCAAAAGCATCTGAGCTTTTCTTGAAACTCTGGTGGTGTGATGGGAGGTACCAGTGGTGCCAAGCCCCTTGAGTTCTCACCTCTGCTTCTGCTGAGTGAGTTTCTGGAGGTTTCACAGCCAGGTCCCCCAAACTGCCTCTGCAAATGAAGTTCTGTGCTGGAGAAGAGGGACTGTGAAGAATGTCAGGTTGTTCTTTGTAGGACAACAGCTGGGCCTCTGAGTTGCACCTGTAACCTGGATGCTGACACCTGCTTTATGTCTGCACCAAGCCTCTCAGTCCTCCCTTCTGTGGGCAAAGCCTCTGTGCTGCCCAGCGGGTGCTGGCTGGGGACAATATGAGGACTATGCCTTCTGCCCTCACTGACACTTTCAACCCCCCTCTGCATGACTAAGGTAGGGTGCTGGTGCCCACTGGGGCTGGGCGCTTGCTCTCCTGGCTTCCTGCACAAGCCTGGCAGATGTTTCTTGTTTGCTGGAGCTGCATGGCTCCAGCTACCGGGCTGGGAGCAGCTGCCGCTGCCAGGCGGAAGAGCTCGGCGAGGCTTTCCTAGACAGCTTTGAACGGGAGCCAGGAGCCCTCTCGCTACAGGAGAAAATCCACGAGGCCGGGAACTAGAGCAGCAGCAGCTCCAGCTCCACGCTGGGACTGTTGGCTTGGCATGCGGATCCCAGCCTGCTCTTCCCGAACGTCTCTCCTCCTCCCCGCCACGCTTGGCACTTTGGTCACCAGCCCTGCCAGGCTTTTGAGGGCTGAGATGGTTGAGTACCACAGAGGTGATAAACTTGGATAGGCAGGGAAAGCACCAGATGGTGACCTGGGTCAGGCTTTCAGATCTTGAAGAGCTTGCAGAGGATGGAAGAAGGGCTGTTCCAGCCCAGCATGGGACTGGGAGGCTGTGCTTCCCCGTTTCCTTTTGTTACTTTGTGGTCAGTTATGTCTGGGCTCTGCATTAGCTGCTGAGAAATAGAAACTCTTGTTTATCCTTCTCTGGAAATCCTCACATCAGGAGAAGCTTTCACATGAACTGACAGGCTATGAACCTCCGTCCACTGTGTCCCCAGTGCAAGTGCAAAAACTTGGGGTCTGTTACCATCTCCCTGGCAGGATCCCCACTCTCCCTTCCCTGCCTCTGTTTTTTAGGAGAGATAGAAATACTGGCTTTGGGATAACTATTCCTTGAACCAGCCCACATGGTGGTGGTGATGCTCATGTGGCATTGAGGAACAGCCACCCCTACGCTGAATCCTGTGTGTTGATGAGCAACCTTTGCTCTTCCTGAGCTCAGGAGCCGAGAGCGTGATGGGAGCTACGGGATGGTGTTGGCCAGCAGTGTCAGTCAGCATTTGCTCCTCAGTCCCCATTTCAACCTGTCGCTGTCCCTCGTGGTAATTATCTCTTCCCATCCAAGAGAGATGAGAAGCCTGGGGTGGGGATCTCCTTTGTCCCCTGGGAAGCAGTGAATGTGAGAAGCTCCTACACGTGAGGGTGTGTGTTAATGGAGCAGAGCAACCTGCATGTGGTCAATTAGTGTGATTGCTTAGATTGTCTCCAGCAGCTGAGCTTTCAATCTGCATCTTTTTCTCAGCTGCCAGAGGCACATCAGGCTCTCCTGGGAAGCAGTTTAGTTATGGACATGGGGTATCATGTTATTTGCACCTCATTTCCCCCATCATCATCACTTTTCCAGCATTGTTTAACGACCTCCAGCTTCTCCAGCAGTGGAGAAGGGCACAGCAGCCAGAGGTCATGGCAACCAGAGGCCCTACTTGTCATCGTGTTTGTGCTCTGGTTGCTCTTTTGCACCCTGCTTCAGGATCCTGGATGCTGAGAAGGGCCTGGGCTTCTTTTGCCTTCCCACTACCGCAGCAGCAGCTGGGACAGGGGCTGTGGCTAGACATGGTTGTGTCTGACCGCATCCAGCTCAAGGGGGAACCACTGGAGTGGTTTAGGGTTGCGGTCAGGTGGGGATTGAAAGCAGAAAGTTCTGGCCTCCCTTCCATTAGATCTTTGCTGCATTAGCAGATGCAGCCTGGCTCTGGAGCGGCCTTTGCCGGCAGTTTGTACCAGCAACCAGGGTTTTGGGAGCCCGGCTGCTGAGCCTGGAGAGGGGGGTGGGGAGATGTAACTGTCTGGGGGGTGTCTAATCCCTGTGCAGTGGTGCTGTGGGGCTGCCTCAAATGGCAACTGGCCAGGGGAACCATGAGCCCATCTTCGCTCTGCTTTTTGGTGGCTTCACTTGAGCTCAGCTGTGGACGAGTATCTGACCCTGGAGTGACTCGCAGTGGGCAGGGGTTGCAGTCCAGGGTGGGTGGATTTCTCTATAAACCTTTGGGGTTTTGTAATCTTCCTGAGTTAAGGTTCCTCTTTCTTGGTACGGCTGGAGCAGAAATTTAAGGGAGGAGGTGGGGGGTGAATGTTCTCTCACTGAAGGGCCGTGGCAAGAACATGGCACTGCAGAAGTGTGGTTTGCTCATCCTGACCCTAATCATCATTCCCAATTAGCACCTTTGGTGATGGCATCTCTTGCTCCTCTGTGGGGCCTGCCAGCTTCACCTCGGTGGCCCTTTGGTAGCTCTCCTCCCTCTTGTGATGGTCAGCACAGCGGGAGGCTGGGGGACAGGCAGAGGGTGTGGATGTGCCACCAGCCCAAACCTGCCCTATGGTTTGAGGTTTAACTCGGCCTTCATGGTGAAGATACGGAGCTAACAGCGTATTTGGAGGGGAGCTGGGACTTCACTGCACGCATGGGCATTGACAAACTGTGTTGGCCAAGGCTTTCAAATCTTATCTACTAATTTTGGATCACTAGCTTGAGATAAGGCAAATTGGAGAGAGTGCTGAGCACTTCTGGAAAACCAGATCTCTTAAATGGGTTACTTTAGAGTTTACTTTGGATTTACAGAGCCTGTACCTCTGGTTTCTTATCAGTAACACTCCCTCAGCTCTTGAGGCTTGCTCAGGGAAGGTGTGAGGTTTGCGTCCAGGCTGTCAGGCTGAAGGATTGTGGCATATCACAGAACAAATATTTTTGTGTTCAGTTTAATGGATTATTTTGCCGTTTTAAAGCAGTGTTAATTACTGACAGAGGTTGTTAGGTTAAATAGCTCTGGATGTTGCAGTTCCCTGCTGTGCTTCTAGACCAAGCTTCATGGTTTTAGGTGAGGCTGTCTCAAGTTTTGAGACCACAGCACATCAGACTATAAAAGCCAAAGACAGACAGGGGATCCTGGAGGCACAGGGCAGGCTGACAGACCGAAATAAATTTCATTTTCTTTGGCCAGGTTCCCAGTCAGCATACTGGGTGGGAAGAAGGTAAGAAAGCCCTTGAGCCACATGGGCCATTCCACCATCTCCCCATTTCCAGGCCAGGCTTGCCTGAGTGGTACATCTGTGAGTTTGTAATGAGAGACGAGGGTGGTCCTGGAGCAGAATACCCTGTGGTGGCAATTTCATGGACAATTTCATAAAGCTACACTAAAGGCACATTGCATTCTTGATGGTGGCTTACTGGTTTTTACCCCAGAGATTGAGGGGTGGCTCTTTGCCACCCAAAATAGCAGTTAAGTGGCTTTACCTTGTCTCATCTTCGATCCCTCCTGAGGGTCAAACAATTCAAAAGGCCATTATAACCTTACGGGCTGCATCGCTTCACCTCTGCCTTGCAGAATTAGGTGTCTCTGTGTCTCTGCCTTGCAGCATTTGGGAGCTCCTGGGATGTGCAGGAGACATTGAGAGCACTCAGTATCTGAGTAATGAGGCTGTGCTTTGTAGATTTCTGCCTTTCCCAGCAGAAAATGGGGGGGGACTGCTCAGCCCTGCTGCAGAGCCCGTGGTGACAGTAAGGGACTCCCCCTCTTAACACACAGCCGTGTTTCTCCTTGCAGGTGGTGGTGCTCCTGGTAGTCCTGAGCTGGGGTCGGCTAGAAGATGACCGAATACAAGCTGGTGGTGGTGGGAGCTGGTGGTGTCGGGAAGAGTGCTTTGACAATACAACTCATTCAGAATCATTTCGTTGATGAGTATGACCCCACAATAGAGGTAAGCAGCTCTGGGCACGGGATCAGTCTGTCTGTCTGCCTGCCTGTGTTTTCCTTTGCCCTTCTCCACCTCACCTCCAACCCAGAGCGTGCTGAGCTTAGTCTCAAGTCTGAACTCAAGCAGGGATGTTCCTCTGCTTCGCAGAGCTATTCTGAGTCTCTACGCGCGCGTTCGGAGGTCGTGGTGACTGACTTGTGCCTCCCGCAGAAGGACAGCGGTGGCAGCTGAGGAGGGGTGGCAGGGGCGGGCAGAGCTGCGCAGGGGCTGCCAGGCTGCTCAGAAGTCCTCCTGGCTGATGAGATGGCAGCGTAGGGAGGGGTTAAAGGTTTGGGATTGAAAAGCCATTTTGTGCCTGTGCTTCCATTTCTCCTCCTGTGAAATCAGAGTAAATATATTGACTTCTCACACAGGGTGTTTTGAGATTTACTGATGAAATGGGGTTTATCGGAGCTTGGTTGTATTATGTATGTCCTGCAGCTTGAGCGAGACGTGCTGAGCAGCTGAACTGTTCTGGTTCCCAGAGTGCTGCCTCTGCTCCATCACAAGGAGTTAAAGGTCGATGTATGGATCTCATTAGATGGTAGCACCAGCCTGTCTATCTCAGTACCTTGCCTGGAGAAGCAGGCAGGGACCCTGTTCTCCTGGAGGCTGTGCAGAGCAGGGTCTTGGTCTTCAATATCCATTACACTATTTTCTTTTATTTTTTTTTTCCCACTTTCTAAAACACATTCCATTCTCTGCCTGCTTTCACCGTTGCTAGTGAGATGCTAATTACTCCCTGCATTACTTACACCTTCATTCAGGGGAGATGTGGGCAGCAGTCACTGCTCTGTATGAGGAACAAGGCCACCCTAGGAAGGCAAATTACAGCTCTGTCATGGCTCTTGGACAATACCCTCCCTGTCTGCAGTCCTAAAGGATTCTCTACCAGATGTGTGTAAATGCAGCTGTGGTTGCTGCAGTTATTATTATCATAATGGCTAAAAGGCCCCAACTGGGATCAGAAATCTATTCTGGTAGGTGTTGTAAGTGTAGTCCCCACCCTGAAGAGCTTAAAACTTAAATAAACAAGCAAGACAAGGCTTGGTGGAAAGGCAGAAATAGTCTTAGAGTCCTGCAGACGGGAAGGAGCGAAAGCACTTAAAAGCACATGCTATTACATCATTTGGCCAAGGTCACCTAGAAAGTCCGCGGCACAGACTGGAACTTAAATTAAGGGCTCCTGAGTCTGGGTACTGCACCTCGCTGATGGGTGCAGTTGCCACCTTCCCCAGCTCCTCTCCCCTCCCCTCCCCAGCAGCATCATCTGCTTTTCTTAAAAACCTGTTCCAGGTTGGTTTTGTCAAAAGAGCTGCTGATGGAGAGGAACTCCACTGGAGAGACATCTGCATGGATGGTTCTCTCTCAGAGCTCAGAGTGGGCAGAGGCAGCTCTGACCCAATGATGTGTTGGCATCCTATTTTTTTTTGTCTCCAGCCGCCTGGCCTCTGTACGCACCCTGCAGGGAATTCTCTCCATGTAAACAGGCAGCAGGGAATGTAAACCTTGCATGGCATTTTCCAGCACACCCTCCTCGCCCTGCCTGCTCCTGCTGTGCCATGGCAGATGCCCGCTCACCTCCCTGGTTCCCCCCAGCCCCACGCTGCTCTTCTCCTCCTCCCTTCCTAAAGCAGCCACGAGCAACTCCTCATCCCTCTCACCTCTGGTGCTTATCCACATGCAAGTCCTATCAGCCCTGATGTCTTTGCAGCACCCTTGCTCATGCTCCACACCCCCCTGGCCATCTTCTCACTCCTATCAGGGTGACTCCTTTTCATTGTGCTTCATTTATGGGGATTTAGGATGCAGAGGGAGTTACCTGCCAGCCATCCAAGTTCGACCAACAAGCCACCCTCCTGTGACTAAGCTGCTTTGGACCATGCCCAGCAGCTGACTCTGACTGTCCAACCAGCTAACAAACAGCACAGCAGTGCTGGGATGAGTGGGATAAAAGGGAGGGGGAAAAGAGTCTATGTGCGTGGAGCAGAGGTTTTACCCATTGCTCCAATGAATCGAGCACGGGGTCTGCTGCAAAGAGTGGGGTGAGCAGGTTGGGGTGTGCTGAGAAGATGCTTCCCAGGGCAGGAGGGGTGGAGAAGAGAGTTTGTCCCCTGTTTGGGGCAGAAACCTCAGGTGAGCACCTGCTCCCTCCCACTCTCCTGATTCATTTGTGCAAATGTCTGGCTCTGGAACCCTGCGCTGACTGACCTGCTCTTGCATGTGAGCTTTTGGGCTGCTGAGGAGCCTTCAGACCTTATTTAGGGAATGGGAGGGCCAAGACACCAAGGAAACGTGCCACTGCTGATAGCCTGTGGCGACCAAGCTGGGGATGGAGTAAAGAAGTCAGAATGTGTTGGGAAATTCTTTGGTTTGTCTTCCAGCTTTTAACAGTCAGCTGGTAATGGCATTCCCAAACCTCTGGTCATATCCTGACCATGGCATTTAACAATTGGACCTCTTGACCTGGTCCCCCAGCATGCCTGGGTTGCTCCCAGCATCCCTCTGGGATCCTGAGTCGCCTGGAAGTGTGTCAGGGATGGCTGAGCCACCATCCTGGGGGACTTCAGATGAAGCTGGGCACAAAGCAAAGGTGGAGAGAGCTTGTCCTTTTCCTTTGGGGAACATTCTCTGCCTTTGCTCCGTGGTGAGCTGGCTGGCCTCGCTGGCTGCCTGTTGGTGAGCTGAGCCGAGGTGTGGGATCGCTCCTCTGTTGGCTTCCTGTCTGCTGGTGAGTCCTCCTGCAAGGGGGGACTCGGCAATGAAAGGGGACATGCTGAGACACGTGTGCAGCCAGGGCACGGGGTGGCAGGATGCTCTGCTGGGCAGGGCAGGCCTTGGGGTCCCTTTTGCTGGTCCCTGCCAGGCGCTGGGACCCTGGAGGTGGAACCAGTGCTCTTCTACTATGCACCAAGGAGACTCCAGATACGTTATTGATCAGAAAGGGCAGCGCATCCCTGCAGGGCAGCCTGCCAATTGCCTTCAGAGCGGTTAACTGGAAGCCAACCCATCACTCCATGCTTATTCCCAGTAGGTCAGCAGTCCCCTTTTTGGGAAGGCAGAGCCAGCAAGGTCACGGGAGAGCAGATCTCATCTCCTATGATTTTTGTGGCCCTCTCCTCAAGGTGAGGAAGGACGTTAATTAGTCCTGGTAGATGATGTTGTTTAGTAATGAACCAAAGGGTGGAGGCTGCATTGGCCCCATTCCCTTTCCATGCCGTTGCTGGTCCTGCCTGTGACCTTTGCTGTGTCGGCTGTTTGTCTGCAGACCTGCAAAGCTCATCTGATAACATTGTTCTGGTTGTTGGAAGAGCAGCAGACGTTTGAGTTAATTTTAAACCGCAGCTTCTGCAAGTGGCTGCAAAGTGCTGTCATGGTCACGTTCCTGAATCGCACCTTCTTCATGCCTTTGGTTTTGGCTTCCTCCTCTTGCCGAGAGTCAAGGACACTGTGCCGTGCCCAGGGGATGGTTGTTGGAGAGGGATGAGTCTGGTCCTCCGTGCAGGAGCTGCCCCAGCAGCATCTTTGCTGGTGAGACTGGGCATGCAGGGGAGGAGTGGTGCTTTGAGGACCCTGCCTTGAGAATGAAGGGATGAAAACAGAGGGATGCCCAGGTGATTTCCAAGGCTTCTCACATCTGCAGTAAGTTGTGATTGCCTCTGCTGCAGGGAAAAACCCCAACTTCAAAGGACCTGCCTGGATAGTCCCTACCTCTCCTGGAGCCCTCTGGGCACAGACTGGTTGTGGGAAACACCCTCCTCACAGCATGAGGTTTTTTTCTCATGATTGAAAAAGAAGTTTACCATCAAGCCCAATTTGCAGCCTAACTGGTGGCATATTGCCTCTGGTGTCTGATCTGAGGTGCGTTGGAGGTGCTGGGTTTCCAGGTGAACGCCTTCCAGCCCTGCAGATGGCAGGTGGTGGCTGGAAGTACTGTCCAGCCAGAGCAGCCTTTCCTGGGTGTCCCCTCCCAGCACCTGGACAGGGTGGCAGCAGGAAGATTAGCTGGGACTGAATAAAGCTTAGGACAGTAGCTGTGGAGGGCTCTGTGGTGTGGTAGAGACAAAGCTGCTCCTGGTCTGTCAAGGCAGAGCTGGGGAGGGGGAGAGCAAGCCCAGGCACTGGCTGCTCTGTGGCTTCAGCAGAGAAGGGGAAACCTGCTCAGCTGCTCCCTTTTTCTGATGTTTTGTTGGGTTTTTTTTTCTTCTTTCTCCTTTCCCTCCTATTTTTGAAACAGATTCAGTCGTCTCTCTAATGGGAGCTAAACCCAGGCAGAGCATGACCAGGCATCTTCCCAGGGATGCACTTTCTGCATTCCTTTGCTTGGCTTGACCGGAGCCTTCCCTTAAGGCATCTTCCTCCCTTTCTCTCCCTCTCCTGGCCTACAGGACTCCTACCGAAAGCAAGTCGTCATCGATGGAGAGACCTGCTTGTTGGACATCTTGGATACCGCAGGGCAGGAGGAGTACAGTGCCATGAGAGACCAGTACATGAGAACGGGGGAAGGGTTCCTCTGTGTCTTTGCCATCAACAACACCAAGTCCTTTGAAGATATTCACCAGTACAGGTCAGTATCCTGGGAAAAGCCCCTTCCCCCTGCACCCTCCTGCCCTCCCTTGTAGACCGGCCAGCAGTGGAAGCGCCGGCTGCCAGCAAAGACAATTAGCTGGAGTGGCCATTCCCAGGGGAAGAGGCGGAGCAGACGGCTAATGTCAGTGACTCCAATAAAAGCCATCCAAAGGGATTGCTCGTGGCCCTTGGGGCCGAGGTAATGCAATGTTTAAGTGTTTATGGTGACTAAAGAGAGAGCTGATCCTCTCTGACCCCCTCCCTCCCCTCCCTAATTAATGGAATTGCTTTGTTAGTGCCATTGATCGCAGCGACTTCTGCTGGGCCTGGGAGCTGGGAGAGGAGGCTGGGAAGGGCAGGGAGGGCTGCTTCCCCAGCCGGCGTGGCGAGGCTGTGGTCTGCCGGCCATGGGTGCACGGGGAGAGGCGGCCCTGGCCCCTTGGAGCTCGCTTTCGACCGGGACAAAGTCAGAGCAGGAGAGTCAGAGCCCCAGCGAGGGGACCCGCCCAGGAGGATGTGCTGGGGCAGGCAAGTGGCAGAGCAGGGACCCCCCAGCTTTGGCTGCGCCCTGCATCCCACTTCTCCCCCCTGCTGCCATTGCCGCTGGAGAGCCGAGGAGCTGATAGAAATGCAGTGGAAGCCTTCCCTGCCCACCCTGATGCTTGCTCAGGGAGGGAGCCCTCTGCTTTATGCCTTTTCCCGAGGCTTGGCTGTGACAGGAGGTGCTTGCAGAGGGTGCAGAAGATGGCTCTGCCTGTCTCCACTCCACCCAGTGCCCACCAAGGGCCGCGTACCCCAGTCTCTCATCATAAACATGGGGCCCAGATAATCCCGTAGCTCTGAGCACAGGCACAGCCCTTCCCTGCTCCCTCTGAGCTGCCGAGATGTCTCCGTCCTTGGGTGCCAGCAGCGTTTAGTGTAACGACACGGCTGGGCTAATTTGTCTTGTTTTAGCTGAAGCGGAGGACAAAGGCTGGGATTTTCCTAAAGCACCTGCAGGATCAGGCAGCGTTCATCCTTGTGCCAGGGCTGGTGCCTGTGAATCACTCACAGGACGGCTCCGTTTCAATCATGGTTTTAATCATGATGTAAATCACCAGCTTTCATCTCACTTCGCCTGTGCTCTTTGTGTTTGCACTTTAAGAAGAACATTCCCCAGAGAAATGCTGGCTCTCCCTGCTTAGGAGCCATTAGGAGGTATCTCTTTCCAGCTAAGTGTAGCCTGGGCACTAAATTTAGTACTTGTGTGCACTGGTCAGGATGTTACATGGAACATTTAAGTGACTTTATGGCATCTCATACATATAGTCAGGCTTTATTTTTATCTTCTACTAGATTAAAAAAAGATGATTGATTTTTTTTTGTGTGCATGTGTGACACATGTCCACCTGCTTTGGGATGAAAATTTGTATTCAATCAAAATGCAGAAATCAGCATTCTGGGTAATGCTTTTGTTAGCTAAATAAAACCATGTTCAATGTTCTGGGTTTGTGAGCAAGAAAAAAAAAAAGCTGTTTTGCATCTGAAGTTAAATGATTTCTTAAGCAGAGGAAGTTATTATCTATCAGGAGGGAATTGAATAGATTGTTTGTGGTCATCATGGCCTTTAGGATTTTTAGAAGTGGTAGGTCTCATCCTCACCCACCCAGTTTTATATCCGAGGCTGGAATGAAGGAGTGAGCATTACAGTTTATCCGCTTCCCAGTTGGTTTCTCAACTTTGAGTGACCTGAACTAAACCGAGAGGAGGCAAGAACTGCCTGAGCATCTGCAGGAAAGGTTACGGCTGCCAAAAGCTGCTTTATCAGCTCAGCAAATTCTGGTTGCAGGTGATTTTTTTTTTCATTTTTTAATCCCCATTCAGGGGGATTACTTAATCTAGAATGCTGCAAATAACACAGGTAATGGCTTGAGTATTTGTTTTTCTTCAGTTTAAACTATCTTAAGCTCAAGTCTTAATACAGATTGTCATAATTTGAAGTTGTGTTTTGGAAACAGTTGTATTTAAAGAGCAGAAGTGTGTTTACTTTTAATTTCCAGAGGTGCTGTTGCTATTTTGCTGTTTTCACTTCCGTCCTCCTGAAAGCCCAGCACAAGGCCCTTGGCAGAATTGAAGAGTAGCCGTTAATCCTTGATGAAGAAATGGGTGGAGAGTGTCCTGGAGCTGCCCCTCCTTGCCTGTTCTCCCTTCACTTTGGCACCTCTTACTCTTGCAGAGAGCAGATCAAGAGGGTGAAAGACTCAGATGATGTTCCCATGGTGCTGGTGGGGAATAAATGTGACCTGCCAGCTCGGACAGTGGAGACCCGGCAAGCGCAGGACCTGGCCCGGAGTTACGGGATCCCCTACATAGAAACGTCTGCCAAAACCAGACAGGTAGGAAGAAGGTTTTAAACAAAATCTTCTCTTTTCTCCAGTGCTATCCTGGCAGGACATTGGAGGACATGAGGCAGGAATGGGCAGTTACTACCTTGCAGAGAGAGGAGTGCAAGGGCTGGCGTTAGTTGCTTCCTCAAGGCTAAATGCTCCATCAGAACGTTCTGTCCCCTGTCCAAGCTTGAGTCGACAATCCGGAGAAGCCTGTAATCCATGCTCTGGCAGCAGTGAAGGGAAGATGCCTTCTCAGGGCTTTCTCCAAGGCTCTGGAATAACCCTCATAGTCACCACAGGTCAGCTAAGCCCAGGGGACTCGAGACCACCTGGGGCTCCCAGAGTACAAAGGTGGCAGTGGAGCAGCTGCTGCCTTCAGGGGTCTAGTGGTGGCTTTTCTCTTGGGTGGTAGATCTCATTGAATCTGCTGAAAGCTGCTGAATCTTAAGGACTTAAAAGCTCCTTGGCCTCATGGTTGCTTATTCCATCTCTCTCTCTGTTTGGGAGCCACACTAAGATCTCCCTTGGTCTTCCCAGCTTTGTTTTGTGCCTTTAACTCTGCAATTTGCACGGCTGGACGACAGCGCTGGGGACCAGAGCCCTCTCCACTGTTCCCTCCCAAAGAGGGCAGCTGCTTCAAGCAATGCTTTTCTTCCAGGGCGTTGAAGATGCCTTCTACACCTTGGTGCGGGAGATCCGTCAGCACAAGCTGCGCAAGCTGAATCCCCCAGATGAGAGCGGCCCCGGCTGCATGAACTGTAAATGTGTGATATCGTGACTACGGTGAGTTTGGGGAGCAGCAGATGGGGTGCAGCGGGGGGGCCTTGGACGCTGGGCAGGAGGTGACTGCAGGTGCCCTTGTCTGCAAGGAAATGCAGCAGAAACAATTTCAGCAACGGGTATTTTTTAATGAAGCACATTTTTGACCGAAATAGCATTTTTCTATCAAATCATAGGTAAGTCAAATTTCCTGCTTCCCTGAGGAAGTGTGTTAGGAGGAAAGGGTTGTTTATTTTTCCCCCTTTTTTGTTTGTGGAACAAAATGCTACAGAACCAAGTGAAAAAAAAACAACTTGTGTGTTTTGTTGTGCTTGTCCTGGGAAAGCTCCTTCCCCCACTGCCCCTCTAGAAGTGGAGCTGTGGAAGGTGTGGGGGTCACTGCCATCCACCAGACCAGCCCTAGAAGAGTTCAGGTGAACAGCTGGGTGGGCTCATTGCACTCTTGCAAACCACCTTCTCCCAAAGCTTTGGAGCAGACCCATCTCACTGTGACCATCCTGTGCTCCTCAGGAGTTTTCCCTGTTGGAGATACCCCCGGGGATACTGGGAGCTGATGCAATGTTGGGAATTAACCATAAGGGGGCTGTTTTGCTTTTACAAGTGGTGCGCACTGGAGCCAGAAGCAGCATTTTTCAGACTGTCTGTGTCTGCTGGTGTGTTTTTCTTTTCTACCCTTGTTGGTTTTATTTTTTTAATTACGAGTTTGGTTAAATCCTTGCGATCCTGCTGGCTAGCAGTAAGGGAGAGCTCCGGTCAGTGTCCGTGCATGAGCTGGGTGGCCTTAAGCCTGGGAAAATCTGCCTGCATCACCAGCTCCTGCCATGGCAGAAGTGGAGAGAGAGAGAGCTGGGTGCACTGGGGACTATGGGAGAAAAGCCTGTACCAATAGTGCCCTTAGTGTCTTTCAGGGAGGCTCCCAAGCCCCTGGACTGGCCCTTTTATGCAGCTGCCAGGGTCCTAAAGAGAAGCTCATCCATCCAGAGATGGTGCTTGGGAGGGTCTTGCCAAAGCTGGAGGTGGGCAGATGGTTTTCCTCTGTTGCTTTTTGAGCCAAAGGCCGTGAGTGCAGCAGAGCTCTTCCCTGGAAAAAAAAAAAAATCAACCCCCAAACAAACCAGAAATGCTGGCAGCGTTTGCTTCCTATGAGCAAAATCCCCTCCGAGCTCCCCACCCCTCTGCTCCCAGCCGGGGCGTGCGAGGACTCCCGAGGGCCAAGCCGGGGGCTGTGCCCGGCACTTACTGGTGCTAAGGGAGGTTTTCCAGATGTTCGGGTCCTCCAGATGTTCAGGAGTGTTTCCTCCGGATGGGGATGTGAGCTCGGGGCTCGTTTCCTGCTCTGGCTCGCAGCTGACAGCATGGGCTGGGCGGATGCTGCTGCTCCCCTGTGCCAGCAGCCAGGTCCCCATCACAGCCTGGTGGCCACCACTGGCATGGGCAGTGCCTTCAAAAAGAGGGGTAGGAAGGGATGGGAAGGAGTCTCTTGGAAACACTTCCTTCTGTTAAGAGAGTGCCCTATGAGTTGCCCACATCTTTTTCTGCTCAGTCAGAAACTGGAAACCAGCCATCCCAGCTTATTCTAGCTGCAGTGGCCGAGAGCAGAGAGGGAGGAACATCAGGGCACAAAAGGAGAAGCAAGGCAAGGGCATGCTGGGTTTGGGGAGGAGAAAGGTGGGTGTGTGGCCAGGGATACTGGGCTGCATTTGCCCTGGACTTACAGATGGTGGTTCCCTGGAGGAGGGAGAAAGATCTCACCAAGCAGTGCCCCTTTTCACAACAAGGCTTGGGCAAGGGCAAAAGGTCTGGTGAGGTGCCCGCGGCTCACCCTTCGCTCCACAGACTGTTTGCTAGTTCCCTATCATCCCATCCCACGCATGGAGATGGTTTGCTGAGTCAGGTCCAGACCTCCAAGCCCCTTTGCTTTTCCTCTGTGGGGCAGTAGCAGGGTCACCCCAAAATGTGAGGGGTGGGTAACGGAAACAGCCCCTGCTGGTTCTGAGGGCAAATGGGTGCCAGTGAGTGTCCTCTTCTGGTTTCAGCTGACTGGATCGTGTCTTGGAGAGGTTCCCGCTGTGCAGAGCGCAAGGAAAGCAGTGAAGCAAAGGAAGAAGTGAATGGATTCAGGGGAGAAGTATAGGGAGAGGGGGAGAGGAAGAGAAGGAAGAGGACAGAGGGAGCACAAGCCCCTCCAAGGACTATCTCGCACTTCACTCAAGCCTGCGGCAAACGACTTTTTTGGTTTGGTTTTTTTTTTTTTCTTTCCCCATCCCCTCCTCCTTTGGTCTCCTCCCACCCCGGCAACTGTACAAAGCCACAGATTGAATCACAGTAAATTATTATTTGATGGTCTCGACAAAACCGTCTCGATGGCTGTGTCCTCCTTCAGAGGGTGCTGCTGCTGGTGGGACAGCAGGGAGGGAAGGGCGCTGAGATTTGCTCTCCACCGTCATGTTGTAGACCATGAAGGCAGGGGGACTGGGGCATCCATCAGGGAAAGAACTGTCTTTGTCTCCAGCAAGTCATTTTCATGTCCCTCCCTGTTCCCACCAGCTCACCTGAAACTCTTTGCTGGCCCCAAGCTGTGGTGGGATAGACCAGTCCAAGCCTGTCCTTGGCCCTCCCTTGGGTACTTTGCCTTCAGCCTAGTCTTTGTGGGACAGTTAATGGCCTCAGATGCAATGCCTGGAAGGGAAGAGGCATCAAGGAGGAGATCTGAGAGCTGGGTTTACATCTGCAGGTGCCAGTTTGTTGCTTCCTCAATTTTTTTTTTTTTTCCCAGGCAGCTTTTTCTGGCACAGCACCTCCCAAGTGATCCAGAGGTAGAATTAGGCCTTTCTGCTCCCCTCCAGCACCTGCCTAATGCTGACACCCGCACAGCACGCGCACCAGGGGCTGCTCCAGCAGCGTGTAATGGTGTGCAGACTCTCATCTGCTCTGCATGTGGAGTAACTGCTGGTGAGTGGGTAGCAAAGGGCTCTCCCTCCCCACAGACAGACAACTGGCTGCTCAGCAGCTCACAGAAAAGGATTCCAACTTCCATCCCTTACAGTTAGAGTGGGTGAGAGTGCTGTGGATAAGGGTTGAGCCATTGGGATGCCCATCTTTGCTCAGCTCTGCTCCTCTGGGACTTTTTCTCAGGGGTCTGGCCAGCTTCTCCCACCTGCCTGGCGCTCGCAGAGCCTGGTCAAGGCGTTGTGCTCGGCGCTGCCTTTGCCAGCTGTCGTGCAGGCTGTTCAGCTGGCACCTGGAACCGAGAGCGGCAGCGCAGGGAGATGATCCAGCCCAGTTCTGCATCGGCTCATCCGGGCCTGACAAGGCACCAGCTTTGGGAGCGGCGAGGGAAGCACGTGAGTGACGTGCACAGCGCGACAAATCCGGTACAGAAACCCCCGTCACCCCCAGCACAAAGTCACAGCCCACTGGGGGTTCCCATGAGGGGAGCATCCCGTCCTGCTCCTCACCCCCTGGCATGCCAGGCAGCAGCAGGATTGAACTCCAGAGCTATTTGGGGTGGCTGCCTCTGCCTTTGGCCTGGGCAAGAGAGGACTTGTGCTAAGGGCTTGGTTTTTGTACCCGCCTGCTCCACAGAGCCGCTGTGGGGCACAGCCCCCACCCGGGCTGCACCTGCCTGGCTCCCAGTTCCTGCAGGAGAAGGGCTGATCCCAGCTCGAGTGGGAGCAGTTACCCAAGGGAAGAGCTGCCCTGCCTTTAGCTGGACGTGCCGTTTGCAGGAGAGCACTTCAGAAATCTAGTAGGCTGGTAGCAGCTGGAACTGGAGACTGCAGGCATCTTAGGAGGATCTGGCTGACTGGTGGTGGTCCAAGTCTGTCAGGTTGCAGACCAATCTCATTCCTTTTGTGGGTGACACCCCACAGAAGTGAGGCAGCCAGGACCCTTTTGTCAAACAGTGCTGGCTGGTAGCATGGCCGTCTCAGGAGCTGGAAGCACCATTGGTTAGGGGTTTTTTGCTGTAATCAGAAGATCATAAGGAACCTTGACTCAGGTCAATCAGTGCTGAATGTCTCCATGCTGAAAGCTGGAGGTAGGTTGGGGGGAAAAGGAGGTGCTAAAAGCTTGACAGTGCAGCTCTTCCCCCTGAAATCATGTGTCCATCGTGCATTAGTGCAGCTCTGCGTCTTGGTTCCAGGAGCTTGGCTTCAGGAGAATCGTGACAGATCGTCAACGTGCAGTAAGAGATGTCAGCTCTGATCTGATCTTTGGGGCAGACAAAAACCAGATCATATCACTGCTTTCTGGTGGAGCTGTTGTTCTGGATTCGGTTTCACTTGCTGGCTGATTTGGGTGCAGGACAGCAACTTGCTGGTCGTGACAGGCAGGAGATCGCTGTGTGTTTGCTGCTTGCTGGCTGGACTTACTGAGTCTGAAAATCATCACAGGGTTACAGTTTCATGTGATTGACTGTAGTTTTGGTGAAGGAATTGCTGGATTTGGAGTCAATTTAGTTGATGCTCCCAGTTATTTAACATGTGCTTGTTCTAGAAGTACCCAGACTGGAAGATGTGGGTTTCAGATCCTGCAGTCGTTTCCCTTACGACAAGGAGTTTGTTGCCCTTTTCAGTTCTGTTTCTGTGGCACCAGCTTAGGTGAGCAGAATGTGCAGTTATGCTGAAAATCTGCTCCAGTTGCACAGCTGGAAGCTGCAAAAGCCCACAGCAGGAAGCTTTGGGCTGTATTTGAACACATCAGCTCACATTTGGCTGCCAGTATCTCTTCAGCTGGTCATAGCAAAGCTGGACTAAACTTGGTGCTGTGCTGTGGCTCTCAGGCAAGTGTGAACACCACCTCTGAGGTGGCTTCAGGCAGCACTGTACCAGTTATCTGTGGAGGCTGCATCTGCTGTGATGGGCAAGTGCTACCTTCAAACCTGTACTTAAATGACAGAATCGCTGAGGAGGTCTGGTCTGCTCAGGTCCAGGTGTCTCAGGACTGATGTATAAGCTCTTTCCTCCCACATCATTCAAGTGCCCCACACCCTATTACAGAGGGTTGGGGCTCCAGTGACATCACAGCTGAGTCAACTGCCAAAACTGCCTATGAGTCTGTAAAGGTGCTGATGAAGTGCTGGACCAGCTCTCATGCCTTTTGGTCTGTGAGGGTTTCCACAGAAGCATTTTCCTAAGCCAGCAGAGAAGGTGACTACAAAACAGATGAGAGCATGGTGCTCGCCAAAGGCTTTGGCAAGCAGCTGGGTTGAGTTTGCAGGAGCTGGCAGCAATGACTCATGGCTCAAGACAGACCTGAGAGGCGAAGGGGGTGTAGCTGAATGAAAGGTTGAGTTTTACAGAGCAGCCCCAGCTAAATGCTGCCCTCAGCCTCCTCACTTGCAGCCTGGTTGGGTAAGGAGGAGCAGACCAGGTTTCCCTTCGGGACTACAGTCCAGTCCACTGCTGCAGACCTTTCCAGCCTGAGCGCTACTTCCACATCACTTCTTGGCTCCACCAGGAGCCATAAAGGTAAGCAAAGCCACCCAAGAACCGGCTTCCTCAAGCAACTGCCTGCCTGAGGGAGCTGCAGGCTTAGCTACCCTGGGAGCAGGGCTCTGATGTGGGGCTGGACCACATGGCCTCCAGGGCACCAGAGTGGCCCAGGCTCTTAATGGGGTGGTTGGAAGCAAGGGCAGTTACAGCAAACCTTTCTCTGTGTCTTAGGAAAAGCTTATTTAGTGTGTGGAAGAATGGGGATAAATAAGTCAGGCTTTAGTGACTCCAATCCCTCAGCCTCATGCCTTCAGAGCCTTCCCCATGCCCATCTTGGGCTCTTCTGTGACTGCTGCCAGGGAGTAGGGATGCTTGGGGGTTGGGCCCAGCTGCTGCATCTCCCAGTGAGATGCTGTCCGAGTTGCTTTAGCTGTGGTTTGCTTGTCTCCTGTGCTGTTGTGGTGCCCATGTCCTGTTAGGTGATACTTGTACCCTGATGGGTGGTTGCCTCGCTACCAGGAGGATGCTGGTGGAGGCCCCATGGGCTTCCTTGGCTGTTGAGGGGGTAGGATTTGGTAGCTGATTTGGGAAGGGGTCAGACCTGCCTCTTGCAGCTGCTGGGCTGTTTTCTCTGTGTGCTGCATTACCCTGATGATGTGCTGTAGGAAGGGGGTGGCATTGCTCAGGGGATGGTGCAACAGCAGATGTCCTGGACACTGGCAACTGGTGGGAACTGGCACAGGCAGGTGGGGCTGGCCCTATGGGCAGCTTTGTTCCCCCAGGGGCAGGGGGGCCTGGCTCTGCCCATGGCCTCAGTTACAGGGGCTGCGTTCAGCAAAGCCAAGGTACTGGCCAAGGCTGCTGGGGACAGGGGCACAGTCCCTGTGCTCTGCCTGCCCTCCTGTCCCCAGCTCCATGCACTGAGGCCACAGCCCTGCACAGCACGTGAGGAGCTTGTGAGCAACACCTCAGCTTGTGAGCATCACATGTGAGCATCACAGCAGCATGCAAGCAACAGTATGTGCGCAACACAGCAGCAGGTGAGCAACACACAAGCAACACCAGCCTGTGAGCCGCACACGAGCAGCACAGCAGCCTGTGAGCCGCACACGAGCAGCACAGCAGCATGCAAGCAACACAGCATTCGAGCAACGCACCAGCATGCGAGCACCACACAGCTAGCACAGTGAGCATAAGGTGAGCAGCAAGCGAGCAGCACAGCAGGCATGAAGAGGAGGAAGCCTCCCAGGCCCAGCTGATCTCTGGCACTGCCTCTGCCAGACAGGCCGGGTCACAAAGCTCCCAGCCGCAGCGCACCCACCTCGCTCCCTCCACTGCAACCTGGGAGTGGAGCCTGGCGCAGCCCGAAGCCTCGCTGGCCCCTCGGCTCCGTGCCAGGCTCCACTTAGCATCAATTATTCAGTGCTGAGTCGCTGATGTGCAGCAGAGGCGTGCAGCAGGGCTACCCAGCTCTGGGCACTGGTGGGCAGGGAGGATGAAGAGCGCAGCCGGGCCTTGGCTGAGAGCCTGCGACAGGGTGAAAGACGGCTGGCTGCCCGCCTTTCCCAGCTCCTGGTGCTGCTGGTTTGGCAGCTGGTGAGCCAGGGAGGACAGAAGCCACAGGAGCTGCTGGGGCAGCAGAGCTGAGGGCGGTTTGTTGGTCTGCGTTGGGGCAGTTTGTGGGCAAGGACCAGCCCTGGGAGCTAGAGAACTGGTGTTAAGAGTTGTCTGAAAGCTGTGCCAAGAACGGTGGCTCCAGCAAGGAAAGGGGGGATTTAATGGAAATAATGGCAAAGGCCACGTGCATCAGGAGAGGCAGCAGGAAGACGTGGCTGGCAAGACCATTAGCATTCAAGCAGCAGCCTTGATACCGTCTGGAGTTCCTTTGCCACTGGTCCCTGTGCTGTACAGAAAATGGGTATTGGTAAGCTTGGGACTACACTTCTGTCCTGCTCCTGTCCTCTGGGAGCAGCACCCAGGCCCTGGGGTTAGGGGTGCTGCTCAGATGGTGCAGGGGCTGTCTGCACCCCCATCCCCTTGGGGACCTGAGCAATGCCTGTGCCGAGACCTTCCCACACTGAGACACTGTGCCACTGACCTGCTGCTCCTGGCACCAGCTGGAGGCCAGGCATTTAGCCTGGGCTGGACACCTGGCATTGCTTGTGTCCATCCTGAGACTCATCCAGAGGTCTTTCACTTCTTTGGTAAGGGATGGAGGTGTTCAAATTACCTGGTAAGTGCCAGGGGTGGACCCCCTGGGGAGGACGCTGCAGTGAATGCTTGGCACATTAACTCTGAGACAAGCCCAAAACCCTACCTGGGACTCCCAGTTCAGCATCCACTGAGGGCTGGTTCCGCTGTGGCTCCTGCATATGGCCAGCAGGATGCTGTCAGGGGCTGCAGTGGAGCTCTGCTGGGCCCTTCGTTGCCAGGCAAGCATGACCAGGCACATGCATGGGGTGTGGGGATCAGGGGTGCCAGTCAACAATGTTTTACTCCCCTTTTCTTCACTGACCAAGTGAACTGTTTCAGAGAAGAGCCATAGAATCGTAGAAACGTGAAGCTTGGAAAAGACCTTCAACATCATAGAGTCCAACCACTACCCCTCCTCTGCATGTCTACTGCTGAACTGTGTCCCTAAGCACCACATCTACAGGACTTTTAAACACAGCCAGGGATGGTGATTCTCCAACCCTCTCCTCAGGGGAAAAAAAAGTTTCCTACTGTCCAACTTAAACAGGAACAGGACTCTCCTGGCCACTTCCCCAAAACCCAGCTCACCTTCCCTTGGGGGAACTGCCCTTCTGGAGACTGCTGCTCCCTCCTCAGCAGCATGGAGCTGAAGCTGTCCCAGCAGTTGGATGAATGCCATATTCTAAACCCCGTGGGAGAGTCTTTGTCTCCAGAGACATTCAAAACCCACCTGGATTCATTCCTGTGTGACCTTTTCTTGGTGGTGCTGCCTT